>JXSR01S007350.1:22144-32229 GCA_000969725.1 Ophiothrix spiculata | reverse complement strand
CCCCCCCCCCCCTTAATAATTTCCCTGAGCTAATTTTGGTAACATAGCATCGAAGTGGGTTATCGACAAGTGGTAATTCTGACATGTCCAGTATAAGTTTCAAAAGCACGGATTTCATTCACGGATTTGCTCGCAGAGTTTGAGCTTCAGTTCAGCGCGTTAATTCCATTAATAAAAATACAGTTGCCCACAATGACAATACCTCCCATTTTCAAATTGGTATCCTTATCCTTGTCATGTCTTATTTTTACACAGCCGAACGAGAAGACCGTGAGGCTCTTCGTCGTAGAAGCTGGGGATTAGTTCGTAATGAACGAGATGGCATCATATACAGCTATTCCTTGTTCCATCTCACATTTATACTGGCATCATTCTTTATCATGATGACTCTTACTAATTGGTTCGAGTAAGTAGAATATATTATATTTTGTCAAACATTTGACATTGTAATGCGAATTCTTCTTCTATATTGTATTGAAAGTGTAGATTCAACCACTAACAAAAAGGTTCATCAACTAATTTGACAACGAAATTGGCAATACAGCATATATTGAGGTATACATCACAATTTTGCATTAAAGCATAAAATATTACTATGTTGACATAGTTAAATAACTGCCAAAACTGCTGACATTTTCATAGATGTCCTGGGGTTTCAGTGTTGAGAGAATCCCTTTCACAACAATTAACTTTGGTTTTACCCCCCCCCCCCCTGTTTCTCACAAATTTGCCTTGGGTTTTCGATATCTGGTATAATTAATAACTCAACACTTTATCCGTACTGTACAACATTCTATTTAAAGCAATAAAATGAATTCAATTATATGTAAAAGCCTATGAAGTTTAACGAATTCTGAAAAGAGCACGAGACTTAAATCATCACCTGATTTTACTCTCACAGCATTTGTTTGCTGGTATAAAGCTTATTGACAATAATATCATTTGTCTTTTTTAAACCTTTTACTTTTGTATTTGTTTTCTAGGCCGGAAGTGGCTAGTTTGGAATTATTGAATAGGACACCACCGCCATTTTGGGTGAAGCTATCATCAGCATGGGGCTGTGGATTATTATACATGTACAAACTGATTTTCTTAATCTTACATAACCCTAAAGATAGTGACGAAGTAGAGGATGTACAACCAAGAGACAGTCCAAGAACTGAGAATCAAGAAAGTATCGCTGAAGTTCCAGTTGAACCAAAGCATCATGGGAATCGTAAAAAGAGGAAAACTTCTAGAAACTCTGTAAGACCTGTGGAACCTGTTAGACAAAGTTCCGTATCAGAGACAAGGAAATCCACAAAACAAGACTCAAAATCAAAAAAGAATTCGACTGATTTAGAATCAAGGACAAAACGAAAATCTACATCTGCAGTGAAAGTTTCTAAATCTCCAAAAACAAGAGTATCAAGAACTGAATCCTCCAAACAACTCGCTGATGTCAAGAATGAGACGTCAGAGAATCAACAGTCATCATCCAAGAGTCCAAAACATCACCGGTATGTATGCAAGGACTTAGGCCGAAACTATAGTCGGCCTCCAAACAAAATTTTCCCTACCAAAATATTTGCCATCGAATTTAAAGTATGAAAGGGTGACAAACATTTGGTCCAATATGTATAGGGGAATTCAATAAGCAATCTAGCGCGAAATTGTATTTGGTCTCAACTCGGTGTTGAAGTTATTTTGTTTGGAGTCACTCGTCATTTTGACGTCACGACAAAATGTTTGAAAATTTTGTTTGGAGGCCGACTATGTTTTCGGCCTATGAGCATGCCTAATATGCACTGTCGGCTCGTAGGCCGAAACCATAGTCGGCCTCCAAACTGGAGTCAAGAGTCAATTTTATCTTAGGTCTACCATTTTGAGCACGTTGCACTACAATATGCGTCTAAGAAAACCCAAACTTTACGGATTTTGACCTTATTTACCTGTATAAGCCAAGATAGAATGCAGCGTTGGGTTCATCTTTTCTACTACAGGAAGCCTGCTGTGGTATGAACGATTTAGTGGGCATAACTCAGCTTGACCAAAATGGTGGAGTTGGGCTGTTCTTATACTGGTGTATTTATTTGCATTGTTGCATTGGAAGATTTGCGTAACTATTCATAATAAAAAATGTTAACTTTGTAACAACAACTACTTCGTTTACATGGATTATGATATAGTTTCGTTTTAAACAGTACTGATATGGTCATAACAATGTTACAAATGCAACATGGAAAGATAAAGTAGAATCTGATTGGTAAGGCTAAGCGTGATATAGTATGACGGGAGTGATGCGGATGGTTAATATCCTTTATTGATAATAAAAAAATTGTAATATTTCTATTTCAGACACAAAGAAGAAACTGACAGAAAGAGTAGTCGCCCAGCTAGTGCTGCTTTCCCACATCTTACAGGAACAAATGATATGGACAAGTATGACACTATCTCAATACCAGACTTAGATATACCGCCCTCACCGGATGGAAGTGACAATGAGTGGCTTTGGGAGTTAGAAGTTCCTCTTAGCCACTCCAATGACTATTTTACTGCGGATAATTTAGGATACTATCAATAATAGTTTGAGAATCCATTTTTCTTCGACATTATTGATAATCTACATATCTTGCCACCATATCTCCATAACTGTTCTTCCAACCACTTTCTGCAGTCTGTATAGACACCTTTGTGAAGTTTTCATTTTCGAATTCCAATAGCCCAATGATCTCAATCCAGATCGTTCATCTCAAAACAGCCGTAAATGCGAACTCTTGGTCCTAAGAATTCATAGATATTTTCCATACTCCAGACATTATCATTGCAATGATTATCTATTATTGACTCCAGTGAATTGAATTAGTAATGGGTGAACAAATCGTTTAAAACTTAATTGGTATGCATTGCAAAATATTTGAACTGGATTTCTGTATACTGGCGCTTATGTTAGTAATGATAATAATTTTCGCGTTCAAAGAGCCTCTTTTCGATAGGATACAGGAGTAACAGTACCAATATTTGTACCTTAAACTAGATATTTGCAAACTATGAAAAATTTGAGTTACTTTATCAACACTATCAGATTGAATATTATATTCCTTAACAAATCCCCTAAGCACTTGGGTAAGGCGGCCGCTTCAAAACTCAACCGGTGGTTGCCTGCCGGTTCTGGGCAATGGCCAGTCCAACCGGAATGAAAAATAGCAACCGCCCAAAATCGGCAAGCAACCGCCGGTTGAGTTATTGACGCAGTACCTAAGTGCAAATATATAAGAAAGTGTTTGCAGTGTGCCCTGCCCTTGTCACTATTCCTATAAATGTATAAATATGTCTTATTTATTCAATATATTAAACGAATCTATGAATCTATAGCTTAAGCTTTGTTTGAATTGTTTTATTTTGTCATTACTTTATACCTTTATTCGAAAAGGAAAGACACGTTACTTAAAAGCTTTACAGTGCGCATGATTAAAGTTGGGTTAATTGTTATATCTTCACGATATCTTGTTCAACCTAATAGAAATTAAATTCCGATAAAACGAAACATTCGTTAGCGTCGGGTAACATCAAAATATTCCAAAATACACAAAACACTCCGACATTCATGTCTTATTTTTGATACATTTCTTCACAAATTGGTAATCTGCAATAACGACGACGCAAGACGTTACAAAATTTGCATTCGGAATTTTCTCCTTAATTTAGTTTATCGCCTCCCTCGTATTCGATCACTCTGAGCAAGTCGGATTTTTTTGTGTACCCTTCTTGATTATATTGTTTTAACATGCTCATAAATCTTATCATAAATCTAAAAGCATATGTAAAATACGGTTATTCTAGAATCAATGGCTATAATATAATACGCCATTTGGATTTGATATCTCTTCAATAACCTTTTCATTTTAGGTTTGAAAAGTTTGTCACTGACTTATATCAATATAGTACTAATTAAAATACACAAAAACAACATGTTCTGATTTTATATATAACATTTTTATTGATAAATAACAATGTTAAAGGTAATATTCATAAATAATAAGCCACTATACATTATACATGGAGTATCAAACACATTTGTACAAACGGATACATCTGTGTAAAACACAGCTGTAAACCTTTAATATAGATGTAAAAGGTAATCACAATTTTCCTGTTTCCTGGTCCGGTATCATTGAGTGATTTCATAAGCTTAGCCGAACAATTACCATGACCAATTGGATATGGCTTCAAGCTTCTTCATATTATATCGGATTTGTTTTTGCTTCTGCTTCTGCTTTAGATGCTTCGCAACACTCCAATTGGAATCAAACGCAAAGCTCTCTAGTCCTAGAGAGAAATGATATACTTTTGAAGGTATAGTCAACGTGACCGGGAAAGTTTTCCCTACTCTTTTCGAATAGCCCGTGACGTTCTTTTACATCCGACAGTGTGCCAGGAACACTTGGCTAAAGACATAGGCAAGCCATAGCATGGTCACACTAATGAATTAACATAAAACGCTTAAAATTTGCTTAAAGTTTATGAAATCTTACCTTGACCAATTTTTGTAGCAGCAGGTGTAATGAATTGGAGGGGAGAGTTTTAAGGCGGTTAGACCACCATGATTTAGGCCCTGATTCAGACAGAGGTCTCGATTTTTAGTCACAAGGTAGGTACTATTATGTGTCATTGTGTCCTCCTTTGGCAAGATTACTCTTATTGTTTCGTGGGTCGGAAGTTACTTCAAACAATGGTCCAATATACAAATTCTTCACATTATAAGCTTTATCTGCCTCACTCGTCCTGCAGTGATTTCACCAGAATTGTGACCTTATCTAGCTCACATTGGTCCATGTTCAAGAACTTCAAAAATGTTTGTGGGGTATCCAGACATTAATTGTCCATTTGTCCCAATAGGGACGTTGGACATACTTGCAAGGTTGCCTTATATTAAGGTCATTCTTGCCGCCCGTTGATATCATGCGTTATGATGCGTTATAGAACAAAGAAATGTAATTGTTGATTGGATGTTACTTTATACGTGTAGCATACACGATGTCTCCCGTGGCAAAAAGACCAAATGACCTTCTGTGCGAGTATCCTATATATCCATCTCGGCTTTGATGGTTCAAATTGGTCAAATTTATCTAATTTATCGGAAAATATATAAAGTATGTTTCTGTTAACAACGAATATTGTATGGCTAGCAAAAATATGCGGGCAATTAGGAATGTTTTACTTTAGTTAACCACTGTATCACAAAAGTGTAAACAGTAGCACTGGCTTTACCCAAGCGCGCAGAGACTTGATTGAAATCTTTACAAAAAACATGATACTAAGTGTAAAAGGATGTTATTGTACTATCAAAAAGAATTTTCTTCAATGTGCAATCATAGTGTGATTGGTATAATAAAATCGTTAACAAGTGTAAAGTTTGCAATCAAATGTCAAAGTGAAGAGTTTGCTTTGCATTAAATAGGTTCAAACCAAGTCACCGAACACTACCAATACCATTGCCTCTAAAAACCACTTGAATTTAGTCAATCTAATACCGGGAACTCATAATGTTGTAATACTGTTTAAATTCAAACACCCACGAATCATTTAAGCTCAATTCAAAAGATACTTCAACTGATTTATTTCATTAACAAACTCTAAACTTTTCTTGCTTTCCCAAAGAAATTCTTATCTTTAAAGTATAGAGCTCTAAAAAACAAAAGCTTGACTAAATTTTGAGGAAGTTATCAAGAATCTGTCTAGACCAATTTGGAGCAATTTACTTTGTTGACAAAACCTCAAGATAAAAGTAAAACAAAAACCACAGAAACAGACTTACCCATGGCTTCCTAACTATATACTCTCAGAAGTAACAACTTCAAAAAATACATCTATATTGGGATACTATGATACCGATACTAAGTAAAATATGTGTATAATACAATACGACACAATACTATGATTATGATACAGATACAAAAACAAAATATATACATCTAGGGGTATTTACATACATTTTTACAATGATATACAGTATTATATAACTTACTTATACGTAGTAACAGAAAACTATTCCTCACATTACCATATGATTACCAGCCAGTCAACTTCCGGTAACCAAAACCTTTCATGATGTGTAGCACCAGTTTTCTGACCATAACATACTACCCCAGTTATGCAACGCATTGGCAAGGTCGACTTATATCTTATATCAGATATGGTATACCGTATTATTATTCACAGATCAAATTTCGTGGTATCTGCGCATCAAACACTTACGTACATGGTTATAGTCAGAATTCAGTACGATTGTCTAGCCCAAAGAAAAGTCTCAAAATGACATATTCAAATAAGTTATGCACTTTGATTTATAAAATGTATTTTAACCTCCAAATACGATTCTCAAATTCCCATATTATTACAAGTCTCCAGGGAGAATGCTTGTAAATGCTATCCCTAATAATGCATAGTATGTATCCTTTCGATATCGTTAGAAGCAGTCAAGATAGCCTCTTGGGCAGAAATATTTGTTAATGTCTTTCACTTGATATATAGCACAATTGCCAGTACAAAGGAACTAAAGTTTGAAACCTGTTACATCCACAAATTCCAGTAAAATAATGAAATAACTTTTAAATAACAAAACGGTTCAAGAGTTGTCAACAGTCACAAAGATCAATATTATGGAACATGTTGGCATTGAAATCTTGGAATTGTTTACCCATAACATCTTCCTGAGGATATTCGCCGACCACGTTTTTCCCTGAACTTCTATAAAGTTTACTTAATTTTCTGCAACACAAAATATATTTAGACTGTCCAATGTTAGACATCACGTACATATCATCCAAGTATCAAAATCCTGATGGTTCCAACTCCTGTTTTCAATAATGAGAAGAGATTGAAATGTAGGCAGGTACAACAATGTCGAACGGGTAGCTTTCCTCGCAATGGCAGAAGAAACAATGCACGCGGGTCAATTAGGCCTCGTATCCATAGGCTGTTCCCTTGTGGAGTGTGCCCTTGTTCCATTTTCCACTATTTCCAATTGTAACGTACCACACACACAATGAAGCTTGGTTATGCTTAATAGTGATCATATTAGTGGTCTTGTGTACGACAGATGTTTCCTGTGACCTTTAGCACGGAGAATGAAAATGTTCATTCTTGGTGCTGGCAGGTCAAGGAAACATCTGCCCTACACAGGGCCACTGATAATTATGACCACTAAGCAAAACGAAGTTTAATGTCTGTGTAGCGCGTTGCTGTTTGAAACAAAGGAAAACAAAACAAAGGCACATTCCAAAAAGGAATTGCCGAGGCCTTAGGCACATGAAATGAACGTTTTGCAGAGGACAGAGTTCAAGAAACATTCGAGGCAAACTTTTGCACTTAAAAGTATGATATATTGTAGCAGCTCGGGTGCCTTTATGATAATATTTCAAGTATATCCACTTTGTTAACTTATTCTGTCCTTGTTTCTGTATCACACAATAATAGTGAGTCTGCCTGTATTTTATCCCATCTATTGTGTAATTTTTCCTTCCAGGAATTGACTAAATTGTGTCTATCTATGACGAGTTTGCTTTCCCCAAGTTGCTCAAAATACTTTTTGTTACCCGTTACAATATACTGTCGTCCGGGTTTAAGCTTAGGACAGTTGCATCTATTGGGAACCCATAAATACTCCCGATGGTTCAAATGCATAGTGTTTTTATAGGCAGTTATGACTTCTACATCGAAATTTAATTCATTGCGACCTTCTTTGTGTTTACTGAGAATCTTGACTTGAAGAACTGAAATGAAAAGACAATGAGGTTAATAGTGACAAGAAAAATCAGCACTTGTGAGTTGAAACCAGGCGGTCAATGTCTCCTTGGGCAAGAAACTTTAATTTGCTCCATGGTTCGGAAGTCTCGTTAAGCTGTCGCGGCCCATTGTGCAAGTGCTCCTCCTTGGGGCATTTGCTTATCGGGCAGTCTGCTCATTTCTGAGTTTTGATCCAATCAGAATTATTGTCGTTTCATGTACGTTCTATCTATCTATCTATCTATATAAGAATTAGCTAGGCTGTGACAGACCCACAACTGGACTAAATAAAAGCATACATTTTAAGAAGTAGTTTTCAATGCTTCTCGTGATGGTGAAGTCATTTTTTGACCAAAGAGGTCAATCTAGGGAAGAGGTACAAAAAAATATATTTTGAGCCCAAAATATTAAGATAAGCCTAACAAAATTTGAATTCTTTAACTTTTTAGAAACCTTATTTGATACTTAGCAAGGACTTTCTTCAAGTTTGTGATTTAACCAATTACAAAATTGCACATGCAGCATCTCCCCCGATGTTCTCTCTCACTAAGTATGTACAGCGGAAGACATTATGAACACACTAAGATATGTGGGCATTAACAATTATATTATCGACGCTGATTATGTACGTCCTCAGTGTTTGCATGTGGTCATATGTGGACATGTACAACATCTCTACAATGTATTTAATCTTACCGAAATCACTACTGCAATAGTGCTTTATCCTCCCTCGCACTTTCTTGCATTTTCCGCAACGCTCTGAAACAACCAGAATAAAATTGTGTAATCGTTTAAAAGAGGCATACAAAATGGAAGTCTCTATCTAGATGACCTGGAACTGCTTAGGTGATGACAGATACAACACAATTAATATTAGTAAAATTTCACCCTTATCAAAGTTGCCAGACAGTTCATCAGTGGAGAACTAGCAAAGTGGGTTTTCATCTTTAAGTACTTCACCATGACATCCCACATATCGCCTGGGTCGACCAATTCGCTGACAAAGTGTGGCATCGAAATCAATAGTTGCCAAGTGTCTGGTTCACGCTTATTGCTATTTGAACCACGATCTAGATTATCATAACATATACTCAATGGGTAGCTAACTTAGCGTGAACAAAGCATGAACCAGTAGCCAGGATAACTTTGTCAGCGAGTTAATCATAACATAAGCATAAAAATTGCTATAGATATTCTATCTAGACAGCCTGAGTTAGTGCAACACTATTATTCAGCTCAATCACATTCAATTAATATCAAAACATTCTCCTGTTAAATGTCAAACAATCGCCATGCACGATCTTAATTTAACTGATTATCTAATATAAAATCTAAGTATATAGGCATTGGCAAAGAATTACGTCAAACCAAACTTGTGGATGTTAAATTGTGCGCTTACAGTAAGTCGATTGAACTCTACCATATACGGTATAGTAACACCGGCGAATAACCATCCGTCGACATTAATCCGATATTTCATGTCTTCTTCCAAGCTCCATCATTTCAAAAGAGTAAACTGCTATCTTGAAAACGTTACTTGTGCGTTAACCGTCATCTATCTAGGCTATTATTGCAACGCGTCTACCCAATGGGGTTGTTGTAATCCCGTAAATTTATTTAAACCTAACCCCCGATTGATTTGGTTTTTGCTTTCAGTTTTCAATCAGCAGGCACAGTCCTCCCCTTTCCACCCATACCACACCGACCAAGGCATTTCGCTTCATAGCATGCAGATCATCTTCATTTTCATGGGTCGCACCGTACCCTTATCCCCATTTTTTGCAGTCTACAATAATCTATCCTTAAGTTGTCTTCAATCCAACACTGGTGCTCCTCAGGGTACAGTTTCTTGCACCTTTTTTATTTACTGTTTATACGTCTGACTGTAGATCTAGTGATTGTCTTTGTCCACTTATTAAATTTGCTGATGATACTGCTATGGATGGTTTATTACAAATGACGACGACACCATCTTCCAACATCAGCTTGTCAAGTTATTCAACTATTGTGATTCCAATTTCCTTGAGTTAAGTGTTTCCAAAACAAAAGAGATGATCATTAACTTCAGAACTCCAAGTTCACCTCTTTTCTAAGCAAGATTAAACCACTCGTGAACTCTGACGTCATAATCTACAAACGAAGAAAGTACACTCTTAAAAATAAAGGATCAAATTGATCCGATAAAGTACCAAATATGAGCATACCCTTTTCCGGATCAATTTTGATCCAAATTCTCCTCAAATTTGATCCTTTTCGGATCAAACACACTCTTTTTTGATCCAAAGACAGTTGCATCTATTGGGAACCCATAAATACTC
>JXSR01S007350.1:11235-22062 GCA_000969725.1 Ophiothrix spiculata | reverse complement strand
AAATTTGATCCTTTTCGGATCAAACACACTCTTTTTTGATCCAAAAGGATCAAATTTCAGGAGAATTTGGATCAAAATTGATCCGGAAAAGGGTAAGCTCATACTTGATACTTTATCGGATCAATTTGATCCTTTCTTTTTAAGAGTGTAGACCATTCCTAGAATTAACATATTTTCGTCGCTGAGGATATCAGCGTATCGGCTGATAACGAGGCCAAGTATGGCATCACGTGATGCATCGTGACTGATTTCGTCCGCTTCAGATGTCAATTAGTCATGATACATCACGTGATGCCATACAGTGCCTCGTTATGAGTGCCGATATCCCTCAGCGGAGAAAATACGCCAATTATAGGAATGGTCTGTATGAGTCATGATCTGCAGAAATTTTGACATGACTTCTTATAAGCCTATTAAAGGTAAGATTAGAAGCCGTTTATGAGTTTTATTCGCCTACAGGTTTGATTAATGCAAATACTAAAAGTTAATCAAGTTAATAGAATGTCAAAGCCATGCATACTTTTCTTTTCCTTGCCTTTGTCGTCGCGACCCGGTTTTCTTCCTATGTTATTATTATCTTGCAAAGGATCGTCTCTATTTGGATAATATGGTTGCATCGGTGGTGGTACGACTCTAGCGGTTATTGGTTTAACCATGGAAATCCATGGTTTAACTGTAGTGGTTGGTTTTGTTGTTGTCGGCGCGGCTGTTGTTGTTGGTGACATTGTAGTATAAACTGGATATTCGTGACGTCCTATAAGAAAGATATCAAATAATGTCGTAAGCACACAACGAAAGCGTCATTTTCTGATATTAAGATGATTAAAACAACACTTAGCCGATCCATCTATGATTAAAACGTTGAGCCATAATCAGCTTTTTTAATGTCAAGCACCTTTGGGATAAGTTTAATGAATGCATCAAAATTGACTCTGTATATTGCTGATTAAATAACAAGAATTAGGCTTATGTCTGGCACAGCCTTTATGCTCACTCTACATTACTAATATTTTTGCACGCTTACGTTACAGCAAAGTTCTGATGTCAATGATGTCGAACCCCAAGAACATTCATTCTATCCTGCTGTACAAGTAACCTCCATTCAAAGTATACTTGACTGAGCGGAAAAAAATGAAAGAACGAGTGTATTTGTTATGTGCAAAAAATACCAATCTGGTCGTTTGACGAATGATTGGAATTAACTTATGAGGCTTTGAAGCTTATAAATGACAGGTTTTTTGTATTATGTAGCATAACCAGGAAAGTCCCAAGTAGACTAACTATTTAAACTAGATTGCAAACGCAAATTCGCCAGAAACAAAAATAGAATGCAACACATAAAACCTCCTAACTTGTTGTTGTACGTACATGATGAATACAGCATTTCATAGAAGTTTTATTTTAAGACCTAATATAAAACCTGCTCTAATTAGTATCCTTCATCGGTTAACGACTCTTCTGTATGTCAATAACCAAAGTTTGAAAAGTGGGATAAATTTAAACCACATTCACTCATAGATATAAGAGCACTGAGTTATATTTTAATTCGAATCAAACATCCCTCTTTTCATACTTTTTTTCAAACCGTGTATAAACATTTACATGGGCCTCCGTAAAAATAAGTTTGTTTAGTTTATAGAAGAATGCATCATCAAAAAAGAAAAGAAAACAACGCAAACAGAAACTAATGCAAAGAATATTGCATTATGAAGCCAATTAAAGTTTGGGTGAAAGGTGATACAAAGAAAATTAGGTAATTTTGTTCACGCGTTAGTCAAATGTATATATCGCTACAGTACAATTACACTGTCATTATTAAGGAGACGGACTCCAATGCACAAGCAGATCTGGTAATTGTATACTATCCGACGTGCCTTAAACCTATGTATATACTGGTATGGGCTTTACAGTCTTGACACTAATCATGGAATATTTTTTCCATCTTAAATAAGTCTTTTCAATAAAACAACGACAGATACCATCATGATAAAACAAATATTGACTTCTTATGGTCATGTAATAAATGGTCGTGAAAATATATCATTCAGCCAAATTGAGTCTTTGAGCCCAGCAATAGTTTGTTCTATTGTACGCCATTATTTAAAAGCCAAGGTGTTGTCATGATAAAACAAAATATTGACTGCCTATGAACACGAATTGTGAAAATGTCATTCGGTTAAATTCGGCTGTATTTTATTCACCTTATGCAATGGTTAAGTTCAAATTTGACCTCATGATATATATTTACTATCACACTCTCATACGTTCGATATTTATATAACATCCTTGTGAGGTAATTCATAATACACTGTTAAGAATACGGTGTAAAGGGTGAACTTGGTCGTCAAACGGGGTAAAGGTTTGCACAGATCGAAGCAGTTAACGCCACATAAGGTAACTGTAATATCAATCCGTGCAATTTTATCCCGGATACCAATTGGTCCACAATTTTACCTCACATTGTGTAGTTTTGAGTCTAACAAACATGGTCTTTATTTTATTTCTAAACGTGAATTTCAAGTTGCTGGGTTGTTTTACACATTATTCTTTGCAATTTATATTCTTATTCTTTATCTTATGATTGTATATATTTATTCGAATTTGAAACTTCCATTCATTCTACATATATTGCTTTTAGTTTACTTATTTGGATGTTGCGATTGAATCTATAATTCTCCCGAAGCAACGACTCTATTGTTGTGTTCATTTCTGGGTAATCATCAATAATCGTAGCTAGTCTCTAAAATCTCAACATTTCTCTATATTTAAAATGCTTCTGGTTAAATTAAATTACAGTAATTATTGTAATTGTACTCTAATGATGTCTGTTTTTTGTATAATACATGTTAACAAGAAGTTATTAACCCTATGTACACTCTTAGAAGGCCGGGATCAAATTTTTGATCCTTTTTCGGGATCATTTTATTTTGATCCTTTAAGGATCACTTTTGATCCTTTTGCGAATCAATATATACAAATGGATCAAATTCACAAGGATCATTTTTGATCCTTTTTTAGGATCATTTTATTTTTATCCTTTTTGATTACAATATCAAAGTTTTGATCCGTATTTCTGGTTTACTTTGATACGGAAAGGATGAGCTCACATTTTGATACCGCGTTTGGATGCAACGTGATGTTTTGTTTCATATTTGAGTACACCCCATTACCGCTACACAGCGGGGAATGTATACTATGGTGTAACATGTATAAATACGTTGATTTCATCACACAGCCCCGTGGTCGAGTGGTTATAGCCTTGTTCTCGTAATTACCAGCAGGTATGAGTGCGGCGTGGGTTCAAACCCTGCTAGCGTCACTTCAGTGTGATGTTTTTTGCAGGTCTTTTTTATAAGAAATATTTGATCCTTTTTCGGATCAAAATTTTTGATCCTTTTTTTTGGGATCACTTTGATCCTTAAAGGATAAGCTCATATTTGATACCTAAAAAGGATCAAAATTGATCCTTTTTGTCTCATATTTGATACTTTCTTTCTAAGAGTGTAGATTAATTTTACCTTCAAGTCAAAATTATATCCAATAGGAATAATAGAAAGATTTTTTCATGACACTTTCAAGTATTCTACCCTTGATGATCACGTGTTTGGTGTAAAACTGCCAAAGGGCTCTGATACATTCAATACTACTTTGTAGGAATATAATTAACTATATATAAATTGATACGTTTGATGTCATTAATGGAATGTCTAATAATTTTTCCCTGAGCTGCCATTAAAGTCAAATCAAAGGTACAACTACGAGATAATTCAATAAAAAGGGGACTCAGCTGTGTTTTTTGAAAGTTGTTGAAATTTGATCTGCACAAGAATGTAATAGTCAATGGTGTGTCATAGATATAATGCAAGTCATTTGTATTTGTAATACACTGTTAAGAATACTGTGTAAAAGGAGTAAACATGGTCGTCAAACGGGGTAAAGGTTTGCACAAATCGAATCCGTTCACGCCACATAAGGTAGCTGTAACACCAATCCGTGCAATTTTTCCCCGGATACCAATTGGTCCACAATTTTACCCCAAATTGTGTAGTTTAAACTCTAACAAACATGGTCTCTCCTTTTCTGTTATCTCTAAACGTCAGTTGCTAGATTGTTTTACACATTATTCTAGGGAATATTCTTTGCAATTTATATTCTTATTCTTATCTTATGATACATGATCATATATACATTCGATTTTGAAACTTCCATTCATTCTACATGTATTGCTTTTAGTTTACTTATTTGGATGTTGCAATTGAATCTATAAATCTCCCTAAGCAACGATTTTATTGCTTGTGGTCGTTTCTGGGTAGTCATCAATAATCGCAGCTAGTCTCTTAAATCTCAACATTTCTCTATATTTAAAATGCTTCTGGTTAAATTAAATTACAGTAATCATTGTAATTGCACTCTAATGATGTCTGTTTTTTGTATAATACATGTTAACGAGAAGTTATTAACCCTATGTAGATTAATTTTACCTTCAAGTCAAAATTATATCCAATAGGAATAGAAAGATTTTTTCATGACACTTTCAAGTATCCCACCATTGATGATCACGTGCTTGGTGTAAAACTGCCAGAGGGCTCTGATACATTCAATACTGCTTTGTAGGAATATAATTAACTATGTATAAATTGATACGATTGATGTCATTAATGGAATGTCTAATTTTTCCCCGAGCTGCCATTAAAGTCAAATCAAAGGTGCAACTACGAGATAATTCAATAAAAGGGAACTCAACTGTGTTTTCTGAAAGTTGTTGAAATTTGATCTGCACAAGAAAATAAAATGAACATGTAGTAGTAGCCAATGGTGTGTCATAGATACATTATAATGCAAGTCATTTGAAGAAAGACTTGCTGACTGGCTAACATAAACATATTTAAATGAAACCCAGCCAATAAAAGGCGGCAGTTTCCTTAAAATAACATGGGCCGAAAATAAGAATGGCAGATATAAGTATTGCAGCAGTTATAACATTTTAACAACTACTGCAACATATTACTTATGTTAATATATATATACCTGCAATTATATTTGGTGCGTCTTTTAATTCCCCAGTTTGGTAACGTGGCGGTTTTCTCTGCGGATAGGACCAATATTCATACTCTACACCAGGATTTCTCTCCCTAAAAATTAACTGAAATATAATGAAAGATAGTGACTTATGAGTAAAACAATTTAGTTACAGGTTCTTCTTCTCCTACTTCTTCTCCTCCTTCCTTTTCCTTTTCCTTTCTCCTTCTCCTTCATCGTCATCAAATTCTTCCTCTCCTCTTCTTCTTTTTTCCTTCTCCTATGTTTATTATTTCCTTATCTCGGTCTATTTTCTCTTACTAATATTTGTATAGCTCTATTTGTCGGTCCAGGTGACCAGATAATCTCCGTTCCATTTAGATGTCTTTCGTAGTGTATATTAGCACCTGCTCTGTGGTACTCGCCAGGCCATTCAATAATCCAGTTGCCATTTAGGATATAATCATCATATTCATCTTGCAGAGCTGTAAGTGAAATCAATCTAGATTACTAGAAAATGGGTCTGTATTAACACATTTAACGCAATCCATTTGTCATTTATTCGCTTACGTCCTAGTTTCTCGACACAAATAACTATAGAAATTACATAAGTATTTTACTGAAATGGAGATCTAGTACCGTAGTAATACATTCTTGTATTTTAACAACAGAAGCAACAAATCGTCGTCCGTCTTGAGATCAAATACAATGGGAGTTACAAAATCGTTGCATATCTATTCACTATAATCATGATAATAGCAACTCCTAAATAGGAAACGAGCATTAAAAGAATGTTTTGAATGCAGTGGTAGGAATATTTTCACGAGATCAAACATAATAAGTTCCGTTCAACGAGACAAAGCCAAACTGATTTGATCATTTCATCCTTCGTAGAATGAAAAAAACAAAGGTTCTTGCCATTCGATGCATTTCACATCGGCATTTTGATACATCCATTAGAGTTTTATAAATTTACACTTAACTTGAAAGAGATCAATGCAGCGACAACACTTTCTATTTAAATCCTTTACAAATATTAGATGAAAATACTTATCTATCCTTATTGTCACCAACATAAACAATTACTTGAAAGGGTGATGGAAAACTATTTAACGAATTTACACTCTCGTCCACCAAAAGCATTAGCCATGATCCACTTGGGTATGAAAACTTGTGAACAATAATTTGAATCAAAGAAAGTACTTAAAAATCAAAACAAACTAACAAAATCATATCATTTGCTCTAAAAAGATAATTTCAACCAAATTCCGGTTCTGTCAGTAGTGTTGTTATTTTTGGAAAGTTGAGATTCCAAATGTACAGCTGTTGATTTAAAAGTGAACATTATTCTTTAAGAGTTTGAATATACTTAACAACATGATCTCTTCACTATAATAAATTGTTAGTAACAAAGGAGGTTAGATTTTAAAGATTTAACTCATTTATTTCTAGAAACACTATTACTGAATTTTTCATTCTCCGGAGACTGAAAAATTCAAAGCACAACTAATTGTTTATTTAACTATAAATGTTCAAGTTCAACAAGAATGGTAATGAATATTAATTAGTAGATGGAATTATATACTTTCTAAAAATGCAATAAAATCAGCAGATGTTGAAAAAAGTTGGTGATCATGGCTGATGCCTTTAGAATTATAAATATCCGTTAAAGGGACTGGCCTAGATTCTTCCCACTTATTTTTTTACCTACATATTTTTTATTTCAATCGATAGAACATGTTTATAGTAATATAACCTACCAGTAGTTTTCCATGATTTTGAGGAATATGGGAGAAAATTGCAATTCTTTACCTACTTTAATTTTTGTCGCCGGAGACAAAAAGTGGTGTGAAAACAGTGTTTCTAGTTTCAAAACTTAAACAAATCATGTTTCTACACCTGTGATGGCCAAACAAATTATTTTTAATGAAATTGTTTCTCTTTTAATATGTATAGAATAATGTCTAGAAGCTTTGTTTGATATTTTATCTGGTTAATCCATCTGAGGTAGAAATTTAGGATTCAGAAACACAGGATAGTCACACCACCATCAAAGAACGATGTATTGCAAATTAGTTCTCTATCAATTTGAGCCATTTGTGTGTAAATTTTTGCAGGTTTTTTTTTGATTTTATTATACTTTTTTGCTGTATTTAGAGTATTTCCATAAGTTTTAAATTCTAGGTGGAATCTGGGCTAGTCCCTTTAACCAATCAAATGACAAAAATCTTTGTATTTATGACATCCTTACCGAGGTAGTTGAGACTGCTGGCATCTGTTATTCGTATGTTGGTTGCACCTGATGGTATTGTTGCTATCGCTTTGTATGTATAAAACCCTAACATAAAATGAAAAAAAATAAAACAAAGAGTTACTTTATTTAATTAAAACATGATTTACTATTACTTTATCTTAAAATTGTTTTTTACCATGTGATATTATAATATTTTGCTATTTTTTTTGCTAATATATTTCAATATTTTACTATACTAATATAAAGTGTTCAGTGTTTCAGGATACGTACTGAGGATTAAATATAGGCGTAAATAGTGCATTTTGGCTCTATGAAAAATCAACTATCATATTTTAGATGATACAACCCTTCGTCTCCATTCATTTTATTTATACTAAACTGTAAATGAGGATTCACCATCATCGGGGAACTCTTCTTTGTATGTTTCTTTGATGTGGCCACATGTATGGTTCCAGCCTCCACATATTCCACATGCATCTTCTACAACATTGGAGTATAGAGCACCATCGCAGCCAACTTTCTGGAATAAAGGAACATAGCATTTGAAAATAAAACCCTTGTTAACATGTAAATTACAAAAAGGCATTCATTGACAAATTTCTACAACAATCTCTATCATTAATATTTGATATGTAAAATCTCATGAATTTATCACTGTAATAGGTATGTTCATGTTTTGTTCTGGGAAATGCGACTTCAACCAAATGCTTTAACTGCAAGCGGCGCCGAATGGTGTATACTATTGCTATGCTTATATTTCAATCATCTTGTTTGCTCTAAACATTAAAAATTACACCAAATAGTACAACAAAGTGCGTGACTCCAGTCTCAAGATTGCGATTTATATGAAGATGTTATTAAAAAAGTGATTTGCTACAATGTTTGACAAAATTGAGTGGTTCAATTATTTAACAGTATTCGCTGCATTGTCAATCCTTTTTACTAATTTATGATAGTTTATGTGGGCATACATATTTTCAAAGAGGTTTCGTCGTTGGTTTCATTAAGCCTAACTAATTTTAAATTTGGAAAAGGCATATTTTCTCCCGCACTCGAACTGGACATCATATTGGAAGATGATTTGCCGCTTAGCGTTAATGTGCGTTAAAGTTTTGAAATTTAGAAACGGATCTGTGCAATTTGGTGAAAACATTTCAAAAACCCTTTGAAAATGTAAAATTCATATTTTTGCTCAAATCATTTTCACATTATAAGCCTATATGTGCTAATTTTTTGTTCATATATGTACAACATTGGGGATGGTTATACGGATCATCCCCCACTCGTCAAATATTGGAGGGATATAACCCCCACTTCCCCAACTCTTGTTGAGTAAAAACTTGCTCAACGGTCACAGCTCATTTTGTTGAGTAAAATCTTACTCAACGTTGGATATTAAAACTTTACTCAACGTTGGGTAAACTTTGCTCAACGTTGAGTAAGATGTGCTCAACATTGAGAAATATTGACTTAAAAACCGAGTAAGATTTTACTCAACAATGAGCTGTGACCTTTTTACTCAACAAAGAGTAAAATGATTTTTAGAGTGTACTGCTGTTTACAAGTGAAAAGAAATGTTTAGGTATATGTCATTAAGAAAGGAAAGCAAAGAAATGTCTTGAATTATAACATATTACAATTAACTGGTTTGTCAATAGTGTAGAATTAGCATTACAAAAATCTTTTGAATAATTCATAATTTTGTATATATAATGAAGGTGTAATGTACTCACGCTGGTATGCGTAAAACTACTAAATGTGTACCGCCGCGGCAAAAGGGTCCAGTTGTCGGCTCGTTCATGTTGCTCCTTGTAGCATATCTAATGTATGGTATTTGTATACATCAGATATGCTACAATGAGCAACATGTAGGAGTCGACAACTGGACCCTTTTGCCGCGGCGGTACACATATGTTAAAAGATGAAATCTCTTAACATAAGTGAATCCATAACGATATTAACACCGGAATGACACTATCTGGAATTTATTTAACTTATAAAACACTTAATGTTTCTAAATTTGCCGTTTATTATTCTCCACGAAATAACTCCGAGGAAATGGACTTTTTTGTCAAGTTTACAATTACCTTTCATAACACATTATTAATGTTGGAATGTCAGTAACTTTCCACATTCCATCGTCAATTTAATAATATTTTCACTATGGAATCCAAACAATTCTTCCTATGTTTGAAACGTTTTTGAGGCACGTTTGCATATTTACCCTTCATATATATTTGATCTCCAGAAATAATGTCACGATTTTTCGACCATATTATAATTCGTTCAAGAAATATGGTCCAAATAGTACTGAATTACTGGAATATCTTGCTAACAAGAATAAATATCCTATAGGTTTCTATGGGTCGCTCTCAGACACATTTTTTGTAGCATTAATTTGGCTCAAAGTATGCAAATGAAACTTGACAATTGATTTATTTAGGTGATGACCCTTCATTCAAATATGGAAAAAGTTTAAGTTAAATTTTGTCACCAGATCGGAATACCTACCTTTAGATAACCTTATAATTTTATCAAGTTGTAATAGAAAAATTATACAATTTTTATTATTTTCGAGGAGAAAGTAAAGGAAAACAACACAACGTTCAAACTTGATCAGTTGTGTTTTGTAACTACCCAATTTTCTTTTTGTAATCATTGTATTTCTTCTTTGATCCATACAAAAGCAATTTTATCAGATTAAACCGTACACTTGTTCTTTTTAACAAGGGCAAAATAAGAAAACATATTTTACGTAAGAAAGGAAACAACTTATTTGTTATTCAATAAAGGAACTAATTTGTTCCTAAACAAGAGAGAAACCACTTTTTAAATCAGAGTGTAAACCGGTAATTTAGATGAAGGCAAAACATAAAAAGCCCATATACTCCACTTATCGTATTGTATAGATACGTTATCGGGTTAATAAGAAAACAAATCGTAGTGGTAGTTAAGTGTGCTATGCGTGTGTAATTTAATTTGCAAATAAAATCACTTCTGACAGGGAATTTAGTTTAGTGCGATTACTAAATTGCAACTCTTAAGTTTAACCCTTTAAGTACTACAGGTTTTAATATAAATCATCCCTTGATTAGTTGGTACCATAAATTTATTACTTACTTGTGCAGTTCATTATGAAATAGATTTAAAGAGAGCTGCATTCATTACCGTTGCTATTTACTACTACAAAATATTGAAATAGAAAGTTGTAATATGTTATATGAATATTGGTTATAGTTGTTTTTATTTGCAAATATTGTCTTAAAGTTAATTTAGGTTTGTGATTTCGTACAAAGATGTACAAAAACATGTGACACGTAGTATTTATCATTAAAAAACTTATCCTCAATGCAACACTTTCCCGGATAGATGTTAGAAGCTGTTAGAGGAAGCAGCACACACAAGCAAGCGGCACCTACATGTTACGTGTTAAAGTACGTGTAATTTAATTTGTAATATAAATTACTCTTGACAGGGAGTTTACTTTACCATGATTAGCAAATGCAACATTTAAAACTTTACAAGTTCCCTGACTATGTAGCCTACAGTACCCG
>JXSR01S007349.1:29594-42011 GCA_000969725.1 Ophiothrix spiculata | reverse complement strand
CCCCCGGGTAAAGTGCCTCTAAGTTATAAGCCTACCCATGAATATACAGATTTTAAAGAGGATTGGTCTAATACCAATTGTAACTTGGTACAATTTTTTTGCTTTCCATTAATAATTTAGTAAAAATAATTTATAATTAAATATTGGGAAATTTTGCCACACACCACAAAACTTGTGCCAAACTACACCCTTAATTTTTTACCCACTGATATAAATGTTTTCTCATATACCTGCATTTGATATCATGAAATAAGTTTGTGGTGTGGTGAACTCATTCATCATGTTTTTTGTTGCTTCCTCTTCCCGTCCCTCTAACCTGCAAAAATACAGATAGTTTTAGGGCATATTTGGGGTTTGTGGAGCACATCCAAGTTAACTGTCTTGTAGTCATGTTGCTCTGATTAGCAATTTCCATATTTTTTACAATCCACTTAATGATATTCCCCCAAGCTAAAAAAAATATCCACAAGATATGTCTGGGGTTTTGAATGGATTTTGTGGTCCAGACAAAAGAAAGTGAATTTTAATGCTGGTAACCGTAATAATTATTGACACAGATATGTTTTTTCAATTGTTTCAAATTTTGCTTACTACTAATAGTTGGCTTAGATCATACAGATACATGTCTTTTCATTGCCTCCCTCCCAAAATATTTTTGCCCCCCTCCCGAAAAAAAGAAGCTTTTAGGTGCAAATTTTTCTCAATTACCCCTTTTTATTGATAATTTTGACATAAAACGTAGAAATTTTGCGCGTCTCGCGCATATTTCACTATCAAATATCATCACTTCAGTCAAAAATAGGCGTTTTTTGCCAAAATAAACAAATTTGCACACATTACATTTTCTGCCTGAACATTTTGTGCGCTACTATTTTTTAAAAATCTTTGGCCATCCTCATAAATTTGTCTTGCCCCCCCTCCCCGTTTGCCCCCCAGAAATGAGATGCTGGTGCCAACACTGCCCCTGGGATGCCCCACCCCTAGGGAAATGTTAGTCAAGCCCCCTGGTAAGAGGACTGTCAGCGCATCCATTGCATTCATTCACTCATCAAACCCCTATTATTATGACAATGAATAGACAACTAACCATCAATGATGTGACCTGAGTCAAGATCATTACCATATCGCCCCAATCCATCACTGACAACCTCCTCCCCCCTTACTTAATAGAAACCGTAACCACTCCCTTCAACCATGTTACCCCCTGGTAAGAGGACTGTCAGCACACCATTTCATTCATATTATTCACTCACCAAACCCCTATTATTATGACAATGAATAGACAACTGACCATCAATGATGTGACCTGAGTCAAGATAATTGCCATATCACACCAATCCATTACTGACAACCCCCTTCCCAATTCAGCCCCCAGGGATGAACCCCACCCCTAGGGAAGAAATGTTAGCCAAGCCCCCTGGTAAGAGGACTGTCAGCGCATCCATTTCATTCATATTATTCACTCATCAAACCCCTATTATTATGACAATGAATAGACAACAAACCATCAAAGATGTGACCTGAGTCAAGATCATTGCCATATCGCACCAATCCATCACTGACAAAGCTTACCATTTGAATAACAAATTTGGATAACAAAAGATCTCTTTTTGTACAACAAGCTGTGCCATATTGTAACCATCCCAGTGATTCATCTATACATGCTGGTTAATTATTTGGTTAAACAATCGGTTTCATTGCTTTTGAACTTGCCCTAAATAATGTGTGTTGGCCGGTCAGTAACCTTGTCCTGTTCACAACATGTTTGGCAGTAATCCATATCATTAATTATGCCTTTATGATTTGTGCGAGATACTGCGAAGGGGGATGCATCTTTGACATAAGGGTGTTATCCAGATTCAAGAAAAAGGGCGGACGATGGTGGTCACACTCGCTTTCAGTGTGGCAAAAGGAATTGGGGATTTTCTCTCCAAAATTACACATACAGGATAAGGCAAAAATAATAATGAAAATTTTTTTTGACATGCTTACAATGAAATTCAATAACAAACTCCAACAGTTGAATGTTTTAAAAAATAGTAGTATATATAATATGAAATAAATAATTCACATGTTATTTGAATATGATTGAAGATGGCAATAAATTGCGGCGGTGCATTTTACTACACGAGGTTACATATTATGTGCGTGGTTATTTTTGCTTTTGAAAAATCTCGAGTATGTAAATTTAAATATTGGAGATTATTTACAAATCTCAAAAAGAAAAATCTTTAAAAATGTCATTTTAAAAATAAACACCAAAAACATGTTGCCAAAAATTTCCATAAGAACAGCAAAATGTTGAAAATGTGTCCCACGAGGCAAAAGGATGCAGTTATCGGCTCCCAAATGTTGCACATTGTAGCATATCTGATGCATACTGTAAGGCCAAAAAAAGTTGTTTGGTTGTCCTTGACCCCCGCCCCTATTTTTTGAAGCAGGAAAAAAGTTTTTACTGTACAAAAGTATACCGAACCTAATTTTCAGATTTCCAATAAAATATTTTTTTTTCTTTGAGAATTTTGATGTTTTGAAAATATTTTTGAAGTTGATGTTTTCATTTTGTTTACATTTTCGGTGCATGTACAGTAGACTTATTTGCATCTTTTTATAGGGGTCATAATTTGGTGTAGCTTTGATTAGCTTTTGACTTATATTTTTAAAAAATCTATTAAAAAAATCCTCCCGTCCGCACTTGCTCAAAAAAGTTGTGGAGCACAACCAAACAATATTTTTTTTGGCTAACTCATATGCTATAATGAGCAACAAGTGTAAGCCCACGACTGCATCCATTCACCGTAGCAGGAAACAAATATGCTTATACTTGACTGCTTGCAATGTAGAACAGCAATTATTTATTTACTCACATGGTTGCAGAGCTTTATAGGAAATATTTCAGATCTTGAATTTAGGGTACTTTTTGAACATATATTTTCACAGATGATACCCCCTTGCTAATGAAAAGTGCCCGGCCCGATTATAAAACATTCCAAGAATGACAGCTATGGTAGCCCTGGACTGGTATGACACAGGAAGTTGCCGCTAATTAATTCATATAATAAACGAAGACATTAAATTATCTGAGCATGAGATAACAAATAAATTATCTTAGTCATCAAAGTTTTACAAATATCAACAATCACTGTGATCCATAACTTATGGCTGTCTAATAAGCTTCTGAAGGCAAAATAAAATATTTGTTGATTTATTGAGATAATACTGAAGCTTTACCAGTTAAATTCATCCCAAATAAGAAATAAATCCATCCAATGCAAAGTATTAATGTAAGTTTAGCCATCAAGGGGCTATGGTTTAGCAGAAAGCCAATCTGCCAGTGAAATTTGCCATTCAACAAACAGGCCAGACGACGGTGGATATGCCTCTTTACTGCTACATTTGATCGTGTGAACCTTCCGCGGTGTCGCACGTGTAAATTAATTTCAATTATGTTAAAATAGTGCATCAAATAAACTTAAAATTCCTTTGCTACAAATGGGGTTCACGCGTGAACCCCAGCGGATTTAAAATAATATAATAATCGACACTTCATTTACCCATTACTTGGCAGGAGAACGTTGATTTTACACACCGCTGACACACAAATACATTGACGCATAGTTCATATTCAAGCAGGCATGACTTTAAGTGGGCTTGATAGTTTTGTTTTGATACTGACATAAAGTGTTTCTAGATACGTTTTCACCTGCGTTTTCAGATGTTTTTCTGAGTTCCGCGCAATATGATAGACCATTTTTTATTTAAGAATATGTTATCAGGAAGATGATTTTGTCCATGCACAGCCACTTATTTGTACTAAAAAATTCTGATTTGTGGTTGCAGAGTTATTGATTTTACAAAGGTTTGCCAATTTTTTTGGAAGTGAAGAAAAGAGAATTTCAGAGGAGTACAAGTTATGTAGACATCCATGCACACTCAAGAATTTGTTTAAATATATCTGTTAAATCAAATGTAAATAAACAACAAGCGGCAAAAATAATGACTGTTTGGGTGTAATTTCTGCGCCTGTTCTTCCGCCTAAAGCAATTTTGATCAGCTCTTTATCATGCGGAACTAATCATCTTTAAACATCCCGCGCATGTGTGGGCGCAAAAAGCTGCAAAATAACACCTGTTGTGAGCGTAATATACATTCAGACAATTAAAATATTGACCAAATTACTCTGTGTATTGACAAGAGGTGTAACTGGATTGGTGCCGTGACCTTGCTTGGCAAAAATAAAGAAACTAAAAGATTTATCCCCTATCCTGCGGTCTCCAAAATTAGTTAAATTAATTATACAAATACCTTCATAACTTTGCAACGGAATGTCGGATTTGAAAAATTCAAACGGGTTTGGATTCTTTAGATCACCTGCTTTTATTTAAAATTCATTTGAAGCAATTTGATTCATAATTTAAAAATTACCTGAAGTGTCTAATAATAATGTGTATCACTATAGGAGCACTTTTGTTATTATTTGAATAAAGGTAAAAATAAATTTTTTGTAACATTTTTATTAATGCGCCAATAGAAAGACATATAAAATGTATCCTAAATTTGCGTTCTAGAAATCTCTAGCCCTAAATTTACTAGCTTCTACTAAATCGCAGCTGCCCACGCCTGAAACAGGCCGATGTAAGAAGTTTGAGACGGTGGATACCAACAAAAAAAGGGGTGGTCTTCAGGTGACTTTTTGGTAGTTTGCCCGAAGAAAATCTAATTTTCATCAAAAATGTAAGCATGTCATGTCAACTAATGCTTCTTATTTCAATCATTTTAATAAAGACGAGTTGCAATCACTCGTTCACTTAGATGCAAAGAAGCTATGACCATACCACACCTGTCTGGCTCCCTGTCTGAAGTATGACTTCTCAGATTAAAAAAATGGGCTATAATGTTCATGTATTAAAATTAACCACATTAAAGGAGGCACAGTATACATTCTTTATCTTTTTTCTTTATCAGTGTCCCTGCTAAGACATATGTTGGGACAGAAGCAAAATTGACACCGAAGTTCAGAAATTTGTGCTAGCCTGTTAAAAACAATCATGTCAAAAAGATGGTTTTAAGTTTTTGAACTTACAAATTGGCACAATTCAGGCTTCTCAAAAGTAAAGAGTAGTCGTAAACGGTTTTAGTAACATAAGCTCGAGCTTACACAGAGTTCATAGGCAAAATTCTTAGAGTGAACATTGCTCTTCAAACTGGTCATCAGAATCTGTCCTAATTTTGGTAGTCAAAAGATCTTGGTTTAAAATATAGGATGTTACAGATTGTAACAACCACTTCAAAAAATACATCTATCCTTTTGCCCATCTATGGTTTGCCATATTTGAAGGGACTGGCCTAGATCCTGTCTGCTGATTTTCTGACTATATATTTTTTTCACATGTATCGGTAGTTAGAACTGGTATCGTTCCCCTGATCGCCCCTCCCACGGACCCAGCAACGAGCCCAGGCATCGCGCGAAGGGCAACTGTGGCTAAGGGATGTTGGACACTAAGTGGATGTTGGACAAGGCACTGTAAACAGGGCTAATCGGTAGTACATGATTGTACTAACATATCCTACCAATATTTTCCGCTGAATTTGTGTAACAGAGGAGAAAAATGAAATTGTTTGCCAACTGTATTTTTTGTCGCCGGCGACAAAAAATGGTTGAAAAAGTGTTTCTAGTTTCAAATCTTAAAAAGATCTTGTTTCTACACCTGTAATGTGTAAAATTATTCTTGATAAAATTGTTTCTCTTTTGATATGTATTAACTTATCTCCAAGAGCTTCATTTGATCTTTTATCTGGTAAATCCAGACTGAGGTACAAATTTAGGATTTAGAAAAACACTGGATAGTCACACCACCATCACATATAGGTATATTGCAAATCAATTCGCTGTCAATTTGAGCCATTTCTGTACTTTTTTGGATTTTACTACACTTTTAAGCTTTATATAAAGCATTTCCATGAGTTTTTAATTCTAAGTGGAATCTAGGCTAGTCCCTTAAAGGCACTGTAAATGAAAGTGACATTGGCAATGACTGAATTAATAATTAATAATATACAGATAGGATGTGCAGCCAAGATAATAACTGCTGATCACACCGATCATCAATCATGTCTATGTCGTTTCTTTTGGGGTCTATAGGCCAAGGTCATGCGCTGGTGGTAGACTGCAAGATTCAATTCCATCACTGATTTTAAAGGAGCATGGTCCGATTGGAATTCCATCACTGATTTTAAAGGAGCATGGTCCGATTGGTTCAACATTTTTCCAAACTTTTTGAGATTTTGGTACCAAAATATTGCTCATATTTTTCTCATAACCCCTGTGAAATTTCTCGATTTAGTTATGTCCCGTTTGGGAGATATATGTGAAAATGTGTATAATTATGGTAACCATAATTAATTTTACACAGTTATGTAAAGGCAGCTCCAAAACACAAAATTGGTCATAAAATGAAAACGGTTTGACCGATTCCGCTGAAATTTGGAAGATAAACCTCTTTTGTGGTCATCTTTCATATGATACTGAAAACGAAATTTTGAAAAATTGGACCAAGCTCCTTTAAAAGAGGGGATTGTATTATCATTATGTTTGAAGGAAGAGAAGATTGTGTGTATCCCATCATGCATTGCTTCCTTTGGGGTTATTTGTGTAGGATAGGACGTTGTGTGAGCAGTTTGTGATGAAATGCCTAAAAATCAAAGGTAGTTGTAGTAATTTTTGTCAATTTGTCATCACCAACTAGCAATGCATGATGGGATACACACAATGTCTTTTCTTGTTTGACGGTGCATTTATCGCTGCTGAGGCAAAAGCATGCAAGTCTCCTTGTAGGCCCAATATTTAAAAAGCTACTTAATTGGAAGATGAAAATTATATTTCACCAACTTCATTCTTTACCATTCACACTAAATTGCATTTTTCTTTTCAATATCAAACGCTCATAAATGAGCTTACTTATACGACTACCATTATGAAAATGTGATCATAAAAACGAGCCAATACATGCTCGTTTCAAGCTCGTATGTGAAAAACAAACCTTTTTTTCATGAACCTTATTATATTATGAAAAACGAACCTTTCTTTACACTATGAATAGTGAACCCTTTAGCCAATTATGAATACCGAACCCTTTTTTTTTTTAAATTATGAATAACGAACGTGAACGCATTTTGTGAATAAAGAATCTTATGAATAACAGGCTTATCTCGGAATTAGAGGTGTCATTTATGATTTTGCGAAAACGTCACCTCTTTTCTACAGGGGTGTGAGAGGTCAGTTGACAAAAACGAGGAAAAGCGTCGTAAAGTCAGGATAAAGGTCAAAAACGGGCTGAAAATGAATAAAAAAGCTGAAATTTTAACACAAGAAAATTTTCAAAAACAAGGAAATCAGCTGAAAAGAGGAACTCTCACACCCCTGTTTCTAACTAAATAAAAAGAAGAAAGAGTACAACATAAATGTATGCTGAAAATTCCACTTGATTCCGACTATTAGTTTTTAAGTTACAAGGTTTTCAGCATTTTAAAAATCCCAATAGGCTACTGTGTTGTAATTACTGTCGGTCCCGACATTAATTAGAAATCTCATTTGAAAGAATGGCTTGGGGATTGTAACATATACCAGTCAAGGATTCTTTCTAGCGAGAAAACTCAGTTTTGGTAGAGGTGATCAGTACTCCATTTTTAATTCAAAATGGCCATTACAGAAAAAGTATGCAACTGTTACTAGTTTCTACCAAGTCATTCAAAACAATCGAAAGTCATAGGTGATAGGGATGCACTGCTGGTAGGATCTTACAGGCAATGTTTCTATGGTATTGTAACATATCTAGGGCTTAGAGCCACAAAGCTGTATTTGCAAGGCACCAATCCCTGGCACAAAAAGGTTTCAACTAAAATTGAAATTTACAAGAGGTCCACTTTTTGAAAATCCCGCAGCCTCCTGAAAAAAAAACCACCACACAGCCTGGGTGCATTCACGGTGAAGAATGTATCACACATGTGTATAAGACCCATTGGGTCTTGAATGGATTGTTGAAATGCAGATACAGCCTTGTGGCTCTCAACCATTTGACATAGGCCTAGATCTAACAGACTGCCTCAAATGACAGGACTAGGGACAAAGGTGGAACTTTGGAGGATGCTATGCACATGACACTTTCAATGGAGCAAAAAGTAAAGAAAATACACTCCCACTCTAAAGTATTCCCGCACAATTAAAAACGTTCAAAAACCTCGTTTTTTATATTAAACGACCTAGAATCATCAAAGATTCATACTAGTATAGGTAACTTATCTATTAAATATGAATAAATCGATGTTTCTTTTAATATTTGATCTTCCATTGCTATAAAAATGGCTGATTTCATAGACCTTATGTACAAATACACCACAAGTACAAATCTCAATACTATGTAACTTAGAATCAATTTTTTATAACCTCATTATTATCTTGTAAAAGGATAGAATATTTTCAGGTTGGAAGTTTTAAAACAAATGTGCAGAAATGTATTATAAACTCATTTTTTTTATATTCAGACGAAAAAAGTAATATGCATTATATCATGATTACATGCCATATTTCAAATGCAATGAATGCAATTCCAGAATAGTTACTTCGGTAATTATACAATATAGGCTATAGATGAAAATTGGATAAATGCCTTTTGAGATATGGCTGAATAAAGGTTTTGTGCGGAAATGCTTTAGAGCTGCAGTGTATACGGAAAGAGCACTTCTATAGCACATTTTAGCACTTTAGACCTTGTTTTCAAAAAAAAATTTCCACTTGAGCCACAATAACTGAAGATCCCTGAATTGTAGATTCTCGTTAAGGGTTAATTAGCTGGAGTGATCATTTACTTTGGTACTATTGGTAGCCATGGAAAACTAATACTATAATTCCCTGATGGATGACACTCATTTAAAGCTAAATGGTATTGCGGAACACTACAGGACTGCAAATAAGTTTGAGCACTCCTACAGCCAAAGAAAAATTTCCATGGCAAAGACATTTCCCCTTGATTGCATCATGACCTGAATGCATTGAGAAGCTGTTTTGTTGGAGCTAAAATTGTTATCATATTAAAAATTCCATTTAAGCACCCGTTTTTTTAAAGATTCTTAATTCAACATGGTCAATGAAATTGAAGGTGACCGTGTACTTAACTGTCAATACATCTTTCAAGCATTAAGGCCCGGTGCAGACTCCTCTATCGTATAGAATATTGTAAAACATGTTAATTTCGCGAGGTATTTAATTTCGCAAATTTCGCGAGGGAAAAGAATTCGCGAAAATATTGTCCAAGTTCATGTTTGTTTATAAAGAAATAACCTAGAGCTCTTTTACATGTGTAAAAACACTTTGTTTTTATGCCCAGCGATCGACTGATGCTCACCCCTATCTTGTAATGGAATGGTCCATTTTTGTAAACAAAGTTGGCTGGCTGGTCTGCAATCGGCAATCATAGTATGCAGTGTCTGATTGAGTGGGGTTTGCTCGTAAAAGTTTTGATTTATTTCTGCAACATAGCTGTTTGCTTTTACAATTGTTTTTAAACATCATGTGTGGAGCCTTTTTTCTTGCAGATTTTAAAGGTATTATAGTAATATTTTGACAGGAACATAGGAAACTAGAAGATAATGTATGGCCTTCCGATTCGGAAGACATACATAAATCACCTCAAATTTCAATCTCGCGAAATTTAATACTCGCGAAAGTGTCACCGAAATAAAGTACCCGCGAAATTTAAGTGTTTTACAGTATTTTGCTAAGAATATTCTATGCTGACGACAAAATGACGTAGGTCATCAAATAAAACTGTGTGTATTATTCGGTCACTATAGTGGAGTCTGCACCGGGCCTAATACATTTACATCTAGAGTCATTTGTACCATGGCGTTCATAACTCCGAGCTACACACATAAGCTGTTCAACTTTGATCAACCATTTTACCACTTCTTACATCCCACTTCCATAATAACCACAACCATAAGTACTATAAGTTCCTGTTCTAAACTGTTAACACCCTTTGTCTTTAAAATAAAATAGTAACTAATACCACCATGTCAACATTAAAGGCAGAGTTTGACTTAACCGTCGGACCGGCCGACAGCATTTAGGAAGGACCGACCAGTTCAGCAATGAGATGGTCCTTCGGTCCAATTGTTTTTTTAGCCTGTCACTGATTTTGGAATTAAAAGTCCTTCTGAAGGACCAGTCAATTTAGTGAAGGTCCTGTGGATTTTGAGACTTACTGGTCCTTCTGTCCTGTATAAAGACAACTCCTGTAAAGGTGGTTGGAAAAAAATTCTAAACTCATTTAGCTTATATTTAGCATGTTAGAAATTAAGAAGGGTCAAAATCTTGCCAAATCTTGGGTTAGATTTTTTTGTAAAATGGCAATTTGGTATGCTCAATTTTTTTATGTAGTTTTTTTCAAAATGAAACAATTAATGTACTTTTTAATGTATGTCAAACTTTGCACAGTTTAATTTAAAACAAAACATTCCTTGCATAAGAAAAAAAAAGGAATTAAAATTTTGTAATATTTATTTAGACTTGTTATTTCAAAATTTAAAATCTTAATTCTTTCACTCCGGCAATCTGCTCACAGCGGCTCGCGAAAGCGTGCATGATTTACCGGAATTTCTACATGGCAAAATATTTTGTCGCTCGTTACGAGCTGAATTTTTTTCATAAGGGCTTTGACACAATTTTTTTGAATTAGCTCTAAAAAAAATTACAAGCCAAAATTGTTCAAAAATTCGCCAGCAAGCAGTTGAAACAAAGAGCTATCTAGCGCCATCATTTTTATTAGCAAAGAGAACAACCCTGGTGCGCTACAATTATCTAATGCTGTCATAAAGTTAGGTCTCTGTGAGACACTCAGAGCGGCTCTCTGGCGAAATAGGACGGATGATGACAATTTCATTCCAGAGTGAAAGAGTTCAGGGAATAGGGGCAGTATTTGTCATTTTCAACAATGGTAATTGAAATTTACGAACTGTAGATAACCCTAATCCTTGAATCTTACTGTGTAAAAAATCCCTATTTCACACATTCGACCCGGGAATTTGAACCCAGGACCTCTCGCCTCCCAATCCAATATTCACCCATACCAAGCCACCCACAGGCACTACCTCAGCAGCAATTCGGTGACCATATACATCTCCCGGTTGTGACGTATTTGGACTTACGACTATTTTCTTCATTTTCTACTGTAGGATTTTGTAGGATTCATGGAGTTAGGGCTAATTTACTACTTGACTACAATTTTTTTTTTTTTTTTTGGGGGGGGGCTTGCCAATACTACTACTAACTCTTCAAATCATGCCAAAATCTGGAAAATGTTTGGAGAAAAGTTAGGGATGATGTCAAACTTGTCCAATACCCCTTTAACAAAGCAAAATAGTTTATTTAATCATGGACTTCCCCTACACATGAAAATCATAACAAAGCCACATCCTGTCATGAAGATATCATTGATATGTAAAATAAAACATTTCCATGTAAAGGGCGCACCATTTGATTTTCAGGGGGGGCATGGAAGTTGGGGTCGAGTCAAGATTTTTTTTTAGCCGGAGAAGGCGGCGACATTTTTTTTTTTCACCGCCTTTGGCGGCAAAGTTTGTTTTATTACATTTTTTATGTTTTTCTTTACCTTTAAGTAGTTGGGTAAAGTGTTTTTTTTCTTACTCATCTTTAGGGCAAGTTTGTTTTTTTTCAAAAAACTTCCATGCCCCCCCCCCCCTGAGAATCAAATGGTGCGCCCCTAAATAGAAACCAAACTAGTGAAGGATACATCAATTAAACCGATCAATTTACCAAACCAGTGATTTATCACATAAAAACAATAACCTATCAATATAGAAATTGCATAAATTTCCTGGTTTCATTAACACATTCAGTACTGGAAATTGAAATTATAATCTAGAAGTAATTAACGATATAGGTCTAGCAACATTTTCAGTTTTTATGTTCTAATATGCTCTTATACAAACTGATGGTCACAAACACCACAAATTAATCAAAATTGTGCATTTTTTTAATGATCCATAAATTATAAATTCATTTCATATATCTCAATTTATGCTTGAAGGTGTCTGGTTCATAACAGATCTGACTGAAATTTGCTGGTAAAAATCTTCATGAATAATATTTTATCGAAGTTGAACCGATTTTTAAAATAAAAATTGGGGGTCACCAGACTCATTTTTGCATGTGAGTCGATTTAAAAATAACATTTTTGGAGCTCTACACATGTAAATTGGGAAAAATTAGTAATTTCCAGGGGAAAAATTCGCCATCGAATGGGGCGGGAAAAAAAATTCAACCCCGAACCCAACTTCCTGCTCCCCCTGGAAATCTAATGGTGCACCCCTAAGCAAGAAATATTGGAGAGAGCGCAGGCA
>JXSR01S007348.1:1640-22966 GCA_000969725.1 Ophiothrix spiculata | reverse complement strand
TAGCAAGCATCAATTCATTCTCAATTTTTTCATATCATTTATATAAAATTATAGAGTACAATCAAAATTCCTTCTGTGTAGCGAATTTTCATTGAGATTAATTGTTATGCTAATTGAGAACCTTAGCAACCAGTGCCATTGACCATAATAATGAATGGGTGTCAATAAATCAATACATGATTTCTTAGGCATTATAGATTGCATTATGTTGTGTGGGGAAATTGAGAAGTTGCAACAGAAAATTGTTTTGACTTTTTTCTTTCCCAAATTTTACTTACAAAAAATAAATTAAATATAGAGTTAATAGCATGACAAGAATAAGCATTTCATTATTTATAAATGTGTTCAAAATTATTATCAATGATACTGTTAATCATGAGAACTGGTGAGTTGAAAAAATGAGTCCAGTGGGCCTATAACCAATAGTGACAATCTCAAAAACGATCCAGCACTGAAAGAGTTAACGGTGGTTTAGCATCTGTTTAATGCATTTTAACGGATGTCTAAATTTATCAACACTTTTTGAATTGCATTTAGCTAAACGTTGGTCTAACTTACGAGTTAGACTTACGTTTAGAGTTAAACATCGTTCTGGAATACGGCCAATTGTCTTTAGTACCATTCCCAATTTTCAGATCCGATTTTTAGGCCTTAGTATTGAAAATATTGACAAAAAGCTAAAATATCAATCTGAATTATTAGGTCTTTGTTTACAATTTTGACAATAGTATTGCAGGATTTCAAAAACTGTGCTCATGCAAGAATAATAATGCAGCACGTTCATCCACACAAGCAACATTTGTTGCCGTGCCAAAGGCACGTGCATCAGGGCACGCAATCTCAGCGCAAAACATAAGATGCGTATCTAGGTTATTTTCCTGCCAACAGCAATGTGTGTTTTTTCGCTGACAAATGTGAAGATTTTTACTTTCTCTCGTAACTAATAAAAAAAAATGCATTTTAATAAATTTTGTTACCTGTAATTTAAGGTAACGTGGTAAGGTATCAAGTAATGCAAAAAAATGAAATTCTGTTTTTGAATAAACTGCTGGGATTAACTGTGGCCTTAAGGTAAACCAAGGTACACTCATATCAAACAATGTTAATATGACTATTCAAAGTATTTTCATTTATTTTAACTGCAATAAATATTCTATATGTGCATTGCGCAATATTTTTTGTAGACACAACTTTCATTTTTGATCACCCTGTATATATAATTAGAAAATAACTGCAAATTATTTTGGTGACATATTTGTGGGTGGGTATTTGAATCAGTTCCAAGTTCCATTATCAATGCATTTTACCTTCGGAACCAACAGCTATATATCAGGTATTAACAGGAGAATTAAATAAAATAAACTTATGTTTAATTATAATTACTTTTTGTTTTTGCCAACCTGTAAACTTCATTGATCACTATATTTGAATTTGGATGATGTATACTCTAAATGCTTTAAATGTACAGTAAAATTCAAGTATATTTAAAACCGTCCAATTGGCAAAGTGCTCAGTCCTAATGCTATGGTCACATAAGCCGAAGGAAGCTGCAACGCAGCAGCGTTGTAATGCTGCAATGGCTTTGTGACATCAGTAGGACACCTGTGAATGCTTGCGATGCCCGGTCGGTCACCGGTCGGCAACCGTTGGTTATGTGACCATAACTGAAGATATCGTATACAAGCCGCAAGGTTTTGGCTCAGAATTAAATTCTTGCGGCATGCTTCCAGCGTCTCTACAGCTCACGGACACCGCCCAGTCTCCGCACGGGCACCTTGACCAGTGTTCGCTTAATTTTATATAATGCTGTAAACACATCGTAACCTCGCTGCAAGGTTATGTGACCAGGGTATCCTGGAGCGTAATACATACTGACATAGGAAAAAACATTTGCTGAGTACCGGTAATTATGTTCACAATAATAGACCTTAGATTAAAGCTTTTATGGACATGATCATCAATGAACATTTCCTTAATTAGATTAGCAAATGAAACTTCTTAACTTTATAACTGTAACACTTAACAAGTTTATGATATCATGGAAATAGTAGATTAAATCGGCTATTTCCATGATGATATATATTTTTATTTAAGCAATATGTATTGGTATAATGTGTAATGTTCATTCTGCTACTGTTTCTGATGAGCGAGGGTTGGCCTTTAGGCCTCCCTTGCGAAACAAAATTGTCAAGCATGTAAGGTGATATAACCAAGTCTATAACTTTTGTATGCTTTAGATATAGGATTTTTGAGTTATATTGGCTTTTACCCAAGGTGTTTTAACAACTATGCAGGAAAATTCTAGCACTTGTGTAACACAAGTGGATTCTAATTTGAAAAATGAGACCTTAAAGCAATACTATAAAATTTTGATCAGAAATGGTTTTGAGTAAAAAAAGCCTAAAATGAAGGAATCTAAAAGGGTTTTCAAGTGTATTTTGTCAAAAACTTGTTTTGCCACAGAAAAATTTGATAAAAAGTACATGCTTGCTTTCCTATACTGATACACATGGAATTAAATTCTGGATCCTGAATTCCATTCAACAAATGGTCATAACAGAAAAAGTAAGCATATTTAATCCAAATTATTTGGAGGGTATTAATATCTACAAAAAACAAACCCAATAAGCTAAAAAAATCAAGTCATGGGTGACATTCCTGGTCCATGACTTGACTTAAGAGTCAAGTCATGGGAATTATGTGTAGTAAAACTGCCATTTAAGCTGTCTAAGTTTTGACATGAAATATTTGAAAAATAAAAAGAGATTACAAATTCCTCTCAGCATAGACAACATTTCTAAATAGTCTTTAATCATTACAGAACTAATTAAAAGCAAAACATGAAATTTATCACCCAAAATGTTGATGTAAACAAAGGTGAAGTTGGCAAATTCGGAAACCCAATGTTTCAGCATCCAAGCTAAGTTTTTGCCCCAAAATCACACTTTTTGATTTTAAATGTTGCCAAATCACCTATCATGAGATGCACAAGACTCTCAAGGAGGACACCAATTATAAAATTTGTGGACAGCTTCAAATTATATTTTGGCTGAATTTGAGATGTTGACTAAGTCCCAAGATGGTCTGTACAGACATGCTTAAATGACAGTTTTACTACATAGCATTTACCATGACTTGACACTAAGTTAAGTCATGGTGCCAGGACTAGGGTGACATGTGGCATTTCAATTTTAACACTTAAAAATGGGGCTTTCCACACAAGCAAATCAATCTGTACTTCTCACACCCAGATGCATCTAGATTAAACTGGACTTCAGCAAACGATTGCACGAGCGCAAGTGACTGCGCTTGCACACACGTGTAATTGTGTTATTTCCACTCACACGCTTGAGCGTGTCAATACACACCACAGTAGTAAAGTCAAGATTCACAAGCGACAATGTGAACACAATTTGCACTTTGGAAGTCTACGTTCATCTAGATGCATCTAGATTTGATGCTCCTGTATAGAAAGCCCCAATGTTGCTTTAAGGTCACAGTAAGCTGCTTTTCTTGAGGGTTTTTTTTGCTTGTAAAGCTTTTAAGACAATCGAGGTGGTAACTTCTGTACTAGCCAGGGATAGCATTACAAGGGGTCCAGAAATCCTAAAATTTGGATTTGTGTCTAGCCAAAGGGTCCATAATTAGCCCCAAATTGACCATTTTGTTTGGAAATCCTATTATTTGGACTGGTTCTTGCATAGCATCGTTGTGATTGGACCCTAGGATTTCAGATCTCAGCCCTACCCCTGCATACTACCAATAGAATTTTTAAATTTTTCTCAGTTTATAGCCTTTAGACTCTTAAAATTAAGTAATATAAATGGGGGTTGTCAACCATCTAGGCCCGGTCCAGAGTCCACTATCGTATAGAATATTTTGGTTACCTACATCATTTGTTTTATTCGATGACCTACGTCATTTTGTCGTCAGCATAGCATATTCTAACCAAAATATTCTATACGATAGTGGACTCTGGACCGGGCCTTAAGGTTGCCATGATATCATATATAATCAAATCATTTCCTTTAAATTATTGGCATGGTTGATAACTTGAAAGCGTTAGCCTTTTTGAGACATGATGTAATGACTTTTTTGATCAATTTAGAGTTATACAACCCTTTTTTTACTATGTCGAGTGATGAAAATCACTTTACCCTTGTGATTGACCAGTCAAAATAATATAATTCTATCGGTAGGAAAGTTTGAAAAATTAATGGGTTTTTTCAGTATTTGAAGACATTTTTTAAACTTGCTCCTCTGAAGACCTGCTGGTTTGTGAGTAATCGTTTGCATTCCGTACTATTGTTCGTTTTGCTCAGTGCTTCCTGGAATTACAATGCTTAAATCACAAGTATGCGAAATTGTGTTTTGCTGTGGCGTGCGCAGGAATTTTTTACTGCTGGGGCTAGATACGAAGTTTCACCGACTAATGAGGCCCAAAAGGTACACCCAAAATTTGTTGGTGTAACTTTTGAAAATTGACAAGCAAAAAATGGTCTCAAAATTGCACACACGACTCATATCAAATATGAATTTCAATTTCTTACCAAAAATTACATGATGTAATAACATTGTTAACAATTTTTTAAACAATGGCATGTTTAGTATGCGCACGTTGTGCCAGAACTAATCGTGCCACTTAGCCACAGCAGGTTCTGTATTACCAAGATCTGTTGATTGAATTTATCACAGCAAAAAGTACAACACAAAGTCTGCACAATTTCCAGACACTTATTAAATGTTTAGTTAACAAAATATATTACAAAAATCATTTAGGTATCTGTTAACTGCGCTACTGAAAATACTCAAAGTGCAAAATCTGCTTTGAAAACTAAACGTGTATTCCTTAAGAAATTTTCTGATACAAGATAAAAATAAAGGTTAAAAATGTAGACGTATTGATAACAAATTTACTTTGCCTAAAATTAGGCAGGTTTTTTTGCTAAAAATAGAAAGAATATAAATCTCATGTTTTATGAATAAATGATCTTAAAACGATGATTTTTGCATCATAACACTGACTTAAACATATGAAGTTAATAATAATTGTTACATATTTAATTGTATAGTTAAAGAAAACAATTAAAAAGTATAAAATCATGCAAAAAGTAAAAACAAAAAGATTAATTTATCCATTTTGCTTGTAAGATTCAATCTCGGTAGAAAATCATAAAATGTCACAAAAAATGAACCAAAAACACGAAGTGATAAAGTTTTGCATATAGTTCTTCATCTTAGATAATGCGGTCCTGGTTACAGACTATCATTTGGCTTCTCAGTAGCTTTCCTACCCATAAAGTTTACATGTTGATCAGTTCGATTGTGGTTCACAGCACAGATAGCGTGAGACATAACACAACTCAGACAGCTATCGATCTTAACGTCATAATACTACAATGGCGAATACAAAGTTATCTAAGTGTCTTACCTTTCATGGTGATCTGGTGAGGTCTGTCAGAGAGCAAAGATTATAAATTACTTGAAGCTGAGTTCTCTCTTAAGTGATGTAATATTTCGCACTTGAGATTTTGATGTTTATGTCTTGAAATAGTCACATCAGCATTGTTGCATTAGAATGCAGCTCCCAAGAAATAGAAAAATGATTAAAGCTGAATGCGATTGAGCAATTGCAGAATTGATGTTAAGCCAAGTCTTATCTGGTGTTCAGCGCCACTATGATCCTTGGATATCTGATCCATTCATTTATATACAGGTTAGATCTTGATAGAGAAAGTAAAATCTTGATTTGTCACTGTTGACATTGCTGCAGACAATCAGATTTCCTCACTGCAGGAAACCAAGAATTCATTCTTGATATTTCCATTCGTCATTACCCTTCCCTGTTGTTAATGCTCTTAATGAAACTAGATAACTTTAAAGTTTTGCAAAGTCATTGATTTTGAAGTAGTATATTACTAGGTTTCATTATTTTGAATTTTCAGTTTCTTGCAAAAGTCCAGGTAGACTCGTGCTATTTACTGAATTTACTTCAGGGTAAAGGTAAATTCATACTCAAAACACATGCATTATAATCAGATGCGTTTCCATCCAACAACTTTCTCTGCGAACAACCACACACAAATTGATTGATACAGCAGATGGCATGAAAGAATGATAAAAGTCCATTCTTTGCACTAAGCTTGGCTTGCATTGAAACAAGTGGTATTGCATTTTGGTATGAATTGATCAGCAAGCTCAAAACATCCAATGTACTTATGCCCCCTGCATTTGCACCAAGTGTGAATTCAGCTTGATGCTGCTTTCATACTTATTGCGGCTGTGCAGCTCTGTCGCGTACAAAGCTTTATTTGTATCATTTCGGGTTGCAACTTCCTTGGGGCAAATTTTCGAGTGGCAACCCAAAATTTGACTTGCGACCCAAATTTTCATCATATGTAACACGAAATTTCACAATACTGACATATCACAAGATAGAATAAGTCGAAATTTTGACCTTACAGAAACTAGTTTTGCATACCACTCAACACCAATATTATGGTCACCAACAAATTAGTTCTCCCTTGGATGAACAGAATCATGGACACTTTAGGCTAATGAAACTCGATTCCGGTTTCCCGTAACACTTTTTTCTGATCATGATGAGGTAACATTTTCATTATTCATTATTCATTACTTCCCATTTTCCATATATCACAAAAAAATATATATTTTCTGTGCGGTCATTTCAGAATACAAAATGCTAAAGTGGACACTGGATATTGATTTCAAGTTGTCCCCATGGAAATTGCTATGTAATGAAGATAATGATTTTTATGCACCTTAAACAATGTTTTCATTGAACCAAAAATGAGAAAAAAGACAACTTTTAGCAAATAATTAATTTTTTCTTGAATCTTGTTTCCAAAACGCAGGAGTAATTTCTTAACGCGGGCGGGTGACGGGAAACCGGGAATCGAGTTTCATTGATCTCATCCCGAGACAGTTCATACCCGTAAGTTTAAGAATAGTTGTGTAGTTTTGGGGTTTGTGTGCATAAGATGGAATGAAATGTGGATAAAATATGAATTGACCTAAATTTAATATCTGAAAAAAGTCTAACAAAGTTCAATGAGTTTCAAGACCAATTCACATACATATGTTTAAATTTAAATTAAAATACTTCCATTTCATGATGAAAATTGTGATCTTACTAATTCCAATATGCCTTTGTTGAAATATAGCTAATTAACTAATGAATAATTGATTTCTCATCCACTCCAACTCAGAAAATTAATTGAACGGGGCGACTACACAAATTTCAAGAAGTTTGTCAAAATTTTGTGCTCGTTTATTACGTGTTGCGACCCGTAATTTTGGGTAACGATATGTCAAAATTTCTGGTTATAAATTAATGATGGGAAATTTCGACTTAAATAAGTCATAACCCGCAAGTCACAAACCCGAAATGACACAAATAAAGCTTTGTGATTCAATGGGCAATTTACTACATGTCTACCATTAGAAATTTGATTTGGACGTGTTGGCACATTGTACATGTTGAATTTCTAATACATTTATGTTGAGGCTACAAGGCTGAAGGTTAACTTCAGGGGGTTTTGCCTTTTCCCCCTGACCTCCATCAAGGGCTGACCAACAGGATGTTATGGCTACAGAAGGCTTACAGACACCCCTAAAATGTCTGCCCTACTTAAAATATATTGCAATACTGTGTAAATTGCCCCTGACTGGGGATGAGAATGATTTGATAATAGTCTCCTTTAATCATGAATGCTAGACCGTATGTTGATTGTGTTATAGCAGAAAATAAAAGCCAAAAGATTTATGCTAAATCATTTTGTAAAGGGACTGGCCTCTTTGGTCCATTAAAATAACTGATGACTGTTCTTCTTGTGGGGAAGGTACATATGTGACTTGCTCCCACATAACCTGGACAAAGTCGCCAGAACACTTAAGGAGATATAGCCCAATAAACTTGTCACAAATCAATAGAAAACAAAGGAATTTTCAACCTAAATGTCACTTTTTGACATACAAAACATTGAGCGATCCTGGAGTGTGATATATCATTGGAAAGCTTATAATTTTGCCATTTTAAATATGGTAAAATTTGAAAAAGGGATTTGTGCGACTTTGTCCGGGTTTCGACAGAGCAGGTCACATATAGACCAATACCATGGATCAAAAGAAAGTAAATTCAAACCACAATGGTAGGCTGGGTTTGCTTCAGCACTTTGATGTATCAATGATACAATGACCAATCTCTCTGATCTTCATGATCAATTTATGTGAGTGCTATCATCTATGCATGTGAAACATTGCACACATTTTGTTTTTTGCCTGATAGTCTTCACCTTGGTCTCCTCCTCCTCCTCCTTAGGCTTATGAATATCACCTCTAACTCAAAGTGTTTAGGGCCCAGCTTGGAACACATGTAGTATCATGTGGTAGTCTTAGGCCCGCATTTGTACCCTTGGGCCCAAGATCTTGGGTCCCAGGGCCCAAATGTATACGTATAAAAGCACCTGTAGCGACCAGAATATAAAAGTTATAAGGACAAAACTTGTACACATGAGCACCATTACTAGAGGTAGTGCCTTTTTTGTAGTCTTGGCCCCAAATGTATAATGTATAAAATGACAGGTAGTGACCAAACTATAAAGGTTACAAGGACCAAACTTGGTATTCATGTGCCCCATGACTGGAAGAAGTGCCTTTTAGTCATTTTAGGCCCAGGGGTACAAGGTCTTGGACCCCCTTTGTATGTATATATATAGAATCACCTCTAGCGACCAAACTATAACAGTCATAAGGACCAAGCTTGGTACAAAGTTGCCTCATGACTAGAGGAAGTGTCTTTTGGTAGACTTAGGCGCATGATCCCAAGGCCTTAGGCCCCAGTGGTCCAATGCTTGATTTGTATGTATTGAGCCACTTCTAGTTTCCAAACTTTAGAAACATCAAGAACCAAGGGCCCAAATGTATATGTATTCTCCTTTGGCTATAAAGGCCTATTGTGTCCATAGGCACCAGCACATGCATAGTTCTTCTGGAGTTGTCTAATTAGTCTTATTTGTTGTTATAGTAGCAGTTGTACTTGATAAACATGACAGTTGCACCCCAAGAATTATAATTTTTAATGTTGAACAATTTAGCCCAAGTTTTTGTTCATTAGTTTTAGTTCCTTTTTTCTATTATCCATATTACTTCTCAAAGTTTTTAAACAGACAAAGAATATGATCAGTTCAGCAATACAAACTTCCTTTGGCAAATGAGCAACCTGTCACCAAGGTGAGAGAATTGTTCTTGAAGTAATTACATAACTAAAAGCACAAGCAATAGGTTGATTTGTGAAGTTTTTGACCTAAATGCGCAATAAAATCCAAGCTTACACCTTTAATTGCACTCTATACAGTTGTCATTAATTCTGAAATTAATTCAATAATAATACACCGTTATTAGTACTTCCTTATTACATAGCAATATTGGTAAAGTCCCAGACAGAGTTTTTATAACCTACAAACCATTTGATGCTACTAGTCTTCACTATCTAAAAACCTATTAATTCTAATGTATTTTCATATAATAAAAGAGGTTTGGTGATGAAAAATCAGTAATGTATGCGATGCCAAAAATTTGGTGGCTTTCATCTCCAAACCTCTGTCGTGATTAGAAATTGCATTGAAATTATTGTAAAATTAACAAAAAAGTCTTTTGGCACCAAATATATGGTACCATAGCTCGTACAAAAGTAAAGAAGTAAGTCCAGAATCTTTTATATGGCATAACCCTTACTCTTGCAAGTTGAAAAACTGTTTTAAGTCAGAATACGTCATACAAAAATTTCTGGATCCTCCGGTTCCCCAAGGGATTCGACCCCTGACCCCACGCATACCGATCCAATGTCCAGCTATGGCAAGCCACCGAGCTGAGCCTGCCTCGGCAGCAATTCCGTGCCCATTTATATCCGCCTTCTATGACATATTCGGATAATAATAATAATAATAATATGATTTATAAAGCGCCTTTTACAATGTGGACAAGGCGCTAAGGAAGAAAAGAAAAACAAGAAATTAAGGGAAAAGATGTGATTTCAGAATGTTTTTGAAGGTGTTTAAGTTAGCAACAGAACGGATACTAATTGGCTATGGAAATGGAAAAAGTACGGTCACCAGCACGTTTTTTGGTACGAGGGACCTCAAAGGAAATGGCCGAGTCCGAACGAAGGCTGTATTTTGTTTTATGAGCACGAGACTGAAAATAAGACAAAAGGTAATCAGGCGATCTTAAGTGAAAGGCTTTGAAAGTTTGTGATGAGTTTGTAACGAATCCTCTCCTCTATTGGCAACCAGTGGAGAGACCGCAAAATCGGTGAGGCATGGGAGCGACTAGGCTGTTTCAGGATGAGCCGAGCACATTTATTTTGAAGAACCTGGAGACGATTGATGTGTTTTTTGTCAATGCCAAATAATAGGGAATTACAAAAGTCGAGCTTGGATAATATGAGTGTGCGAACGATGTTATGACAGGTGTCAGTATCAAGAAACTTACGGATGCGATTCAGATTTCTGAGCTGCCAATTAGTAGACCGAGATAAGTTTGTGATGTGCTTCGCCATGGTCATGGAATAGTCAAAAGTGACCCCCAAGTTACGAATGCAAGGGGAAGCAGGAATCTCATGACCTTTGAGATTAAGAGTAAGATGTTGCAGAGAACTATAATGGCTGGAGGATGAGGCAATGAAAAATTCAGTTTTTGTTTGGTTTAGCTTCAGTCTATTAATTAGCATCCAGGACTGAATGTCATTGACACAGCGAGATAAAAGGAACAGGGCACACTCAGCATCACCAGCACAGTTGGGTTCGAAGATAGTATAAATTTGAACATCGTCTGCATATATATGATACATGAGACCATGTTTATGAATAATTTGACCCACTCTGCGAGTGTAGTATAACAGAACCCTAGGGGATGCCATAGATAAGATGTTTGTCTTTAGAGAAATCTCCATCTATGGTGACACTGCAGGTTCTAGAATCCAGGTAGGACCTGTACCACTTAATGACATCCCCCGTGAAACCAAAATCCCCAGCAAGCTGTTCTAGCAGGATACCGTGATCCACGGTATCGAAAGCTGATGAAAAATCGAGCATGAGTAAGAAAACGGCTAGCTGGTTATCAATAGCACGGATGATGTCATTTTGAACGCAAGAGAGGGCAGTCTCAGTACTGCGAGCTTTTGAGTAAGCATACTGATATGGATCGGACAAACCATTAGAATTTATGTAATCGGACACTTGTGAAGAAGCCACCTTTTCAATCAATTTCCCAACAAAAGATAAATTTGAAATGGGACGGTAATTTCCAAGAGTGTTTTTGTCTAAGGATGCTTTCTTTAAAATAGGCTAATTCCTGATTTCTGGCTGTAGTACTTTGTAGTACGTAGGAGGTTAAGGGTTAATAGGATAAGCATTCTATTATTGTTATTTCCATTTCATAATGGAAGACTTTGTAGCTAACAGACTAGACTTAAAACTAATTTGAAACTCACTGTCTCTTTGTGTCTTTAGGCAAGTTATATCAATTGCTCCATTGCTTCAAATCTGTGTTTTTGTAGAGGGTTGTTCTCTAAGCGATATGTGTCTTTGTCAGTTTATTGAATAGTCGTGGACTAAAAGAAATATCCCAACAAACTTATATAAAACCTATACCTTGCAGATGAAGAAACTATTTGATGAAGTCTGTATTTCTAAAACAAAATTGATGACTTCAAAACTGAATGCAGGTTGCCTTTGTAATCCAATAGGGCTCTGTACGCTGGGTTTTGATTTACATCTTAGGAATAATGTGGCATAGAGTTCAAAACTGGTTTAGAAATCATTTTAGTACTACATTCATTCAAGTAAGGAACCTTTAAAATTATGTCTGGTTTTTAATTTCATTAAGTGTGAGCTACCATACACTGAGTAACCTCATGCTGTCCATATCCCGGGTGATACATCAACTGTAACTGGTAAGGATGATTAAATGATGAAGGTGTAATATGAGTAATATGAGAATACAAAACAATAACTGCCTTTGTTTTAGTATTCTTTTGTAATGGATCAGTCAATCTTAACCTCTAGTCATTATAATCCAAGTTCATTTGTCTATAAATGATCAAACTTGTTGCTATGGAAACAGTCTACAATTCCAATTAATCAAAAATTTGCTCCTCTTTCTTTTGTTTATATAAGATAGTTTTTGTAATAAAATGAGAGATGAAGAATTATAATAATATTAAAATGAAAATGATTCAATATGCAGACACATGTAAAATACAATTGTTTCTTGCCTTGTAGTTTGTGAAAAAACAAATCTTAAATTGTATGTGAACATGGTGAATAAGAAACGTTAACCTAATGGTTTTTTAGCATGCCAGTATGAATGAATTGTGAGAAATTAAGTGGATAAACGAACCTTCACAAATCAACCTATTGCTTGTGCTTTTAGTTATGTAATTACTTCAAGAACAATACTCTCACCTTGGTGACAGGTTGCTCATTTGCCAAAGGAAGTTTGTATTGCTGAACTGATCATATTCTTTGTAGGAACAGCAGGTTGGAGTGAGATTTATGGATACAACTGGTTTCTAAGATTTATAAGGTTGATGTAATTCAATCTTTGTAGTAAAGGCTTTTGCTCTGAAATGCTGCAATCGGTGAATAAAACCGTAAGGACAGCAATAATCCAAAAAAGGTGCTTTTTCTTCAAAAGCTTATTTTACTTAAGGTGTTTGGTCCATGAGAGATCCGCTCGAGCAATTTTAGTATAAATCGGCATGTATGATATTTTATCGATGTAGAACCGATTTTTAAAATAAAAAATGGGGGTCACGGGACTCGTTTTTGCATGAGAGTCTGTTTAAAAACACAATTTTTGGAGGTTTAGGGGGACAAATTAGTACAGGGGTCTATGGGAAATGTGGCAAAAGGGAAATTATTTAGTGTTGATTCAAAAAATCTGCTCGAGTAATTTTGTTAATTTTTTTATAAAAGTTGCGCACAAGTATGTTCTTTCAAATGAAAAAATAAAAATTGGGGGTCACGGACTTAGTTTTCAAGAAAAATATTAAAATATGGCAATTTTTAGCTTCAAAACACTACTTAGAGTATCATGCGCATGCGTATTGCGGCAGTTACCTTATCGCGTACCGGTACGCGTGGACGGCGCGTGGACCAAACACCTTAAGGACAGCAATAATCCAAAAAAGATGCTTTTTCTTCAAAAGCTTATTTTACTTAGAAAACAGAAACATAGAATAAAAGCAGTTTTATTATTTTTTTCTGAATTCTTTTAAACTATGTCAAATGTTAAACTAATGTCAAAAAAGTCCAAAATTTCAATTTTTACCAAATTTCTTAATTTTAATCCATGATTTTTTTTGCATCTTCCTTCATTCTGATATATGTGACAATAGACTGATTCATATTGGTAAACTGCATTTGAAAAACAATCAGCCTAATGACATAGCTGCAGATAGTGTAAAACCGAGACATGCACTGATGATCACCAGTCGCCAGTTGTACTGTAGATAGATGGAGAAGCAATTAGTATATGTTCCAAAAAGAACAATCAAATCAATAATTAGTGTCTATTCAAAAGATATGGACAATCGGTGTCTTTAGTACTTATTATTTTCTTTTGTTTTATCACCAGTAATGATAGTCGTTACTGGTGTTCTAAGACTGATGTATTTCTATTTTACATTGTCCTACATGATGTACCATTAATCATTTTACAATGGTTCTTCACCGTTCACTCAATACTTATTTTAACACAAAGATCTACAAAAAATTAACTTTTAACTAAGAAGCAATTTTCATATCGATGAATTATTTTTCATGCTACATATAGCCTTTGCCTAGTTTCTAAATTCAATATTTTAGTACCTTTTAAGATAGTCATTGTTGCTTTCAACAACATTTTTCAATGTTATTACCATCATTTGAAAAAACATTAATATTGAAGAACCTAAAATATATGTAAATCTTTAAAAAAGAAGTAAAGGGGATGTTTGGGTTACTGTGTTGAAATAAAAAGTAAAACACCAATTTGTTGCTTGATATTGAAAAGACAAAGTATGTTTTACCTATAGAATTATTAATGAAACCGTAATTGTATATAAGAGGCAATAATTACCAGGGTGGGTATTGGTAGTGCTGTGATGATGTTGATCAAACTACTAACTGTATGTTACAAGTTGTGCTTCCTGTTTTTTGACATTGACCATTATGACCATCAGAAAGATTGACTATGAAAGCAATATCATTCTTTAAAGTGTATTCTTTGTATTTCTTAATTTATTCCCCTCAATTTTATGATATGTAATTTCGTAAAGATTTTATCAAGCTAACTGTAAGTGATAGTTTTTGTCATTTCCAATATTATTTTTTGCTGATACTGGTTTGTAACTGAATAACTCTCAATTTTGACTTTTTTTCAATAATTTTTGTTCATTCCAGGTGGCTAAGATAGGTTCTATAGTACACAAAACCAAAGAGAATAATTTCCAAGTGCTTGCCGGATCTGCTAGCTTCCTCCTGCCAGCATATACAGTCGGTAAGTAAAACTGACAAAAAAAAATAGATTTAATCCACCATCGCACTCCAATTTAGGTACCAAATATCTTTTTAATGATTTATTTATGTCACCACTTTGAAATGAGTTGGAATTAAAATAGTTCCATCTCAGTGACGTTTTGCAAAAAAGAATTTTTGATTTCGACTTTTTTTCTACTCAGAAAGCCAAGTCCTATGCATGACTTTTTTACTTTTCAAAAGAACCAGCATTATGGGTTAGCATTGACCAGAAGTTTATCACAATTTTATCTAACATTCTCCCATATCATATGATGTCCTATGCAGTATCTTTTTTGGTGCTTTGTAACTTTCTTGAAAAGGCGCATAACAAATGTTAATGTTACAAACTAAAGGTAGATGAAATGAGAGCTTTAGGAAGTTGATAGCCACAAATTGGGATTTTACCATCTTCCATATTGTAAAAAAAAAACATGAAAGGGTATAGCACATTATGCTACCCCCAAATTTTATTTTAAAAGCAAAGTGTACAGGCTACTGATACTGACCTTTGTATTTTTTTTCTGGCCTTTGTCCCCAATTTATAGAGGCATTTAGGACTTACCAAACAACATGTTTAAAGATGTGTATTTATGATTTATTTTGACATGGTTGTGTATTTTTTTATCTCATGAGCTCATGAAATAAAATGCACACTCTATTTGCACATCAAGTCAATAATTAAGCGTGTTCCAACTTCAAAACTTTTTTCTAAAAAGCTAATAATTTAGCCACATCAGAAACAACATGATGGCAGAGAATTCCAATTTCTCTTTATATAAATTCTTTTTTTTTTTTCAATTTAAATTGGTATAAATGAGTTGTCTTTGTCTTTACCAACTGATTACTGATGCATGTGGACTATAAGCATGGCATCAAAATTCACTGAGCCAAACAGCTCCATTATAAATGTGATGACACATTTTGTCTTAGAAGTGTGTATTTTAATGTTTGAATCTGTCATAATCATAAAAACTAAAATAGATGCCTTTTCAGATTCAAGATTTTAAGTAAGGGTGTGTCACACATAAGAATTTGGTCATGACTATATTTTTGCTCATGAGCAAATTCCCAGTGTGAACGCAATTATAGAAAGTGTCTCGCTCGTGACCATATTGCAAAATTGACACGCCACTAGTTTCAACATGCAAGTCGTGTCCCAGTGTGAATGCAACTGTTAAGTTGGCTCGCTCTAGAGCTGGTCATGATGTGAACACGCCCTTCGACATAGCTTTTACTTTTTTCATTCTGTGTTGTGTGAATCCTTCCTAGTCACAATGAAATGATAAATGAAAATGCCCTTACAAGCTACATTCTGCTTAAAATCTTGACTCTAAAAAGCTATGTATTTTAATTTTTACGCTATGTCTTATTCCTGTAGGTGCGGTGGGTGGAGTGTGTGCTTTAGCCAATGTCTTAGGCAAAGAATGCTGTGATCTTCATGATTTATGTCATGCTGGTAAATATGATGAAGCAAGGACACTACAACATAGACTTATTGCACCAAATGCAGCGGTGAGTTATGTACTAACCCCATATTATTGTATAAATTCTATATGTGACCCGCCTTATCGAAAAGTACCTTAAGGGTCCCAAAATCAAAATTGATTTTTTTGATCTCATCAGAAAGATTATATTTTAAGCTTAAAAATTTCACCTTGTTTTTGGTTATTGGATTTATGAATTCAAAGTTACATCCAAATTGGTAAAGGGCATCGGGCTGATTCGGAAACTATAGTTCTGAGAAAATCAAGTTTAAAGTTTTTGTACTGAGTAAAACTTGAATGGAGAGAGGATTTTTATCTTGGTTTTTAACACATTTTTTTATGTTTTGGATGTTGGAACCTGATTAATATGATAGAATACACTTTTCTGATGAAATTAGAAATTTGACCTTGGACGTGATTTTTGGCTATGCTCAGCTTTAATGACCATATCTCGTAATTCACTTTGCCGACCTCTAGGTACTTTTCGATATGTCATGTCACATATGTTAGTGACATGGGGTTCATATTGGTATCCCTGGCTGGATCAACTCATGAGTGATGTGGTATGATTCATTTATTGGACATACACCAGGTCTGAGATCCATGTGCAATCAATCAACCTGAGAGGAATCCCTCATTTTTCCTAATCCAATGTCATCAAAATTTCCTTATTATTGGTTCAAAAGTTTATCTTTGAAATAGAACACAATTTGTATTTCATAATGATTGTGGACACTAAAGTCACTTTTAAGTGCCTTTAGGTTGCATTAACCCTGACTACCAAGCATTTGCAATTATCTAAGTCCAAATATGTGATGGCTCACCCCGAAACGGGGGAAGACAGAACACTTTTCAAGAAACTGGTGAAAATAGGCAGCAAAAATAAAGAAAATAATAAGAATTTCCAGCAAATTTTCTGTTATAAAATTTGATCGCAGTGATCAATTTCAATGTGTAAGGTGTCATTTGAATTTAAAGCTTAGAAAATGCTGTAACAGATGAAATGATAAAATCAAAATTGATATCATCTGCAAAGTCCCCTTTTAGGGTGAGCCATCACATATGTGTACCGCCGCGGCAAAAGGGTCCAGTTGTCGGCTCGTACGTGTTGCTCCTTGTAACATATCTAATCTATGGTATTTGTATACATCAGATATGCTACAATGAGCAACATGTAGGAGTCGACAACTGGACCCTTTTGCCGCGGCGGTACACATATATCATCTAAAATTTTCCTGTTTCCTTGACCTCTGACCCCTTTGGCATGCTGATCCAATGTCCAGCTTATGGCAAGCCACTAAATATGACTTTTGTAGCACTTCCATGCCCATAAATGACAGTTCATATCGAAGCCAGCTGTAAATGCAGCCTCTTTGTTCTCAGAACAAATATATATTTTACATACTATAAAACAGGGATTCTCAACTGCGACGTGCGCTTTGACAAGTATTGATTGGCACTTTGACGCTCTCTAGAAACAAAGAAATACAATTCTTAGTCACTGAGTGCGATTTTACTTCCTAATAAGGACTTTTGGCCATCCATTATGAGACGATAGATGACAGTGCGTTCAGCGTGAAACGCAGTGGAGCCGCGCGTTAAAAATCACGGCGCGATGCAGGTATACACACACATCCGGCGCGAACAGCTTTACTGGGTTTGGAATATTTCATGTTTGAAGAGGGGTGTACGTTTTTCCAATGATAATGTTTGTAGTTTTTGACAATATTTTACATCGTGTTTGGTTTATAAATGACTCAAATTTGTGACTAAGAATGAGAACAAAAGATGGCGATTTATTGTTTTGTCTGTCATCTATCGTCTCATAATGGATGGGCGTACATTATTTTTTCGTAAATCTTATCTTTTATTCTCTAATTGAAATGTGCTGAGAAACAGGCAAGTTTGGCACTTTCCCCTACAATTTTCTCATTTATGTGGCGCATTATATATAAGAAATAATTAAGAACCCCTGCTCTAAAATTCTTGAAATGAAACTTTGCAGGTGTTCTGAAACAGGCATTAAAGATTGTAAAACTGAAAAAAACCTACTAATGTTTAAAACATATTCTTACAATGAAACTTTGCAGGTGTTTAAAGCAGGCATTAAAGATTGTAAAACTGAAAAAAACACCACTAATGTTTGGAATTAAAACCGTAGAATGCATTTCGCTTGTAGAGCAAAATACAATATGCCACATTTACGGCTGGATCGATATGAGCGAACCCATATATCCCCAAGTATGATGTATTTGAATTTAGGCTAATGATGTTCATGATATGTTGGCTGAGTCTTTTGTCCCTAAAATTCAATATTGATGCAAATATCAGACAATAATTTGCTCTTTTTCAGTCAGAATTACCTAGGATATTACATGCACAGTTATTACATTTAATAATGTCAGTTTGATCATGAAATATCAGCAGAAGATGCATTGCATAGATGGACATTGATGATCAATTAGTTGCCTTGTTGCCATAGCAACCCAAACATTTTGAAATTACATTCAGAGTACTTAATGAACTTTTGTAATTGCTAAAGAATTTCTTTTAGTAGATGGTTACATTTTGAAAACTGATCTTTCACAAAAACTATAACAGTTGGAGCAACTAAACTTAGTGAATAATTATAGTAGAGTCCTCTTCTAAAATTGTCATAAGATTTTAATATCTCAACATTGTTATTTTTTTATCACCAAAGATGTCAGAAAATATCAACAAAATAAGCATCTCTTTGTTCATTTAGTGTAATTTTAAACTGCAACCTTTCCCCAATTTCCAATGATTTCCGTTTTTTTTACAAAACATAGGTCTTAAGTTTTTATGATGCCTATCTCATATAAATTATAGGTTAATAAATGCACATTATATGTTGCAAGTGAAATGAGAAGAGATCAATGCTCATGCGGTCAATTTTGATGCGTCCAATTGACACGAGGCCTGTAGGGACCGAGTGCATTGGACATCAATCAAAATTTACCACAAGTGCATTGATTTTACAAGCATAATGGAATGCTAATTTAATAATCTAATTCATACATGACAGAAAAATAATATTGTATCTTTTGTGAAAAGACGTAAGGCCTTTCAAAGTCCAATACCTACTTCTCCAAACTAAATAAATCATCACCCTACAAAAACTATGAAACATTCAAATGCACTAAACGCCCGCCACGCAAACCGGAACGCAACAAGCGCAGTGCATTTTGAAGTTTCACTCCACTCCACATACTTTAGATTCTGTTTAGATTCTTGTGTTCTGATTGGCTAGGTGACATGCGGAGTGTATGAATAAACTATAATTTTTGTCATAAATTTAAAACTTAAACTGTTAAAGAATCAATTTTTAAATTGAATATGCTTGTTTCAGCTTTGTCAGTGATAGGTTCAATGTAAATACCTCATTCTGGAATGCTTGGACTGCAGATATCCCTAATTTACAGACTGGAAAAGGGTTCAATGATTATTTGTGAAAAAACTGTCATATTGGTTAAATGTAAAATCTGATTCGATCCGATATCTTCATGTAACCATTTATTTGGACACCTGGTATATAATTGTCATGTGACAAAGGTTAAAAAGAAAAAAGAAACACAATAAATAAAACTAGACAACTTCAGAGGATCTATGCATGTGAAGGCCTCTATTACAGACACAATAGGCCTTTTAGGGCCAAAGCTATCCATATAGGCATTGAGTCACTAAGGCGCTACTTCGTTTTATTGCCACTAGGATAGCATCGACGCTGGGTATTCGACACTAGCCTCGCACCCTCAGATATGAATATGGTGGCTACCAAAATTAACAAAAATCGATTGTGGCAGATGTTGAGGAGTTGCTTATGAGATACTATTAGCCTCTAGGTAGTTTTCTTCTTTGTGATTCAATTTATGGCCATTTAATTCTAGCGTTAAGAGCTAGCGTCGACACTATTTCAGTGTCAATAAAACGCAGTTAAGCCTAAGTCATGAGGCATCCATGTAGTAATTTTAGAACTTTAGGGCTGATCTCCTGCTCTAGCTTTGGTGAATGCTATACAGGAGATTTTAAAGACTACCAACAGTCACTATTTTAAGTCATGGGGCATCTGTGTACCAATTTTGGTCTGTGGAGCTTCTAGAGCTTCAGCGTTAGAGTTGGTTTTATGCATACACATTTGGACCCCTGATGCCTAATGCCTGGGGTCCCCTGGACATTAGTCTACCAAACGTCACTTTCTCAAGTCATGGAGCACATGTGTATTAAGTTTTGTCCTTATGGCTTTTATAGTTGGGGTGCTAGATAGTTGGGGTGCTAGTTGTGGTTTTATGATTTAGCAAATTTGGGTTCCTGGGACCCAAGACTTTGGTCCCTTGGGCTAAAGACTACCCAAAGGCACTACCACTATTCAAAGGGTACATGTGTACCAACTTTGACCATTGGGGCTTCTATAATTTTGGCTCTAGATGAAGTTTTATACATATACATTTGGGGCCCTGGGCTGGGGTGAAGGCTTTGGGCCCATGGAAATGGACTACAAAAAAGCACCTCAAGTCATAGGGCATCTAAGTATCTACTTTATTAGTTTCGGCTTCAGTAATTTTGATGATTTTATATTCATTCATGTTGGCCTCTTGGGCCAAAGGCCTTGGCCCCTGGGGCTGTGACTACCAAATGTGATTTCCACAAGCCAGGGGGCATCTGTGTCCCAACTTTGATCCATGGGGCTTTTGTAGTTTTTGAGTTAGAGATGATTTTTATGTGTTTGGAGGAGGAGGAGGAGGAGAAGGCAAAGACTATCTGACATGAAAACAATATCTATGCAATGTTCACATGCATAGATAATATTTCAAAGTAGAATAGCAAAACAATTGATAAATTGTAAAGAAAATGCTTCACATCTTCCTTAATAAACTTCTTGTAAAAAGTGCAAAACTAACATACATTATATCAGACAGTGAAGGAAAGAGCTTTAAAAAATTATTGTAGGATTACAATTTTAAAAACCTGTGGTTGACATACTTGCGAGAATAATTAGAAATATGCAAACACACGTTTGTTACAATATTAATGATGTTCTTGTCAATTTGTAACAATATCCTTTTGTAAAGTTATTAATCTTCCGATAAAATATAATATCATGGACTTGAGATTAACAATAGAGTTGTAACACACAAATAACAGTTTCCATGGCAAATACTGTAGAGTCTCCATTTATCACTATGCATTCTGTTTCTCATTATATTGAGGTGTGTAATATGGGCTTGAAATATTGGAAAAT
>JXSR01S007347.1:135549-159808 GCA_000969725.1 Ophiothrix spiculata | reverse complement strand
GGTGTGGCTTCTGACGCAAACAACAAAAATTGCTCAAGCGTGAATTTTTGGCATCATCCAGTTTCTTAAAGTACACGCTCTCAACTACCAGTTTCATCAAGAAAAAGGCATATATACCCAACGTGACACTCATGCTGAGGATCTACCTAACTAAAAGGAATAACGGATGTTTTTTACAAATATATATATTGCCATAAACTGAACTTATTCTAAATCACAGAAATGTGTGGGCTTGTTTTGCTTGAAAGTAGATACAGAAATTTCTTAATTACACTACCATTTTTACAATGTGTAAATATGTGGTAAAGTTGGGACATGATATGATATATAAAACTGCCAATTCTGATGCAAAGTTAGTCGCAGGTGCTGATTCTATAATTATGTAAAACATTTTTGGCTGAAAATTGAAATAAAGAAATCCATCCCAGAACTCTTATACATGTACAGTCCAATGCATATCCAAACAATGGTTATCCGAAATCGTCTATGGACATCAAAACTTGTTCTAAGCTATACTTTGATCAATACCAAATAGGCAGGCCTCTTCACATTGTGTATTTATACAGATAAGCGTGTGCGTAGCTGAACACAGCACAACTGCATGAGACACAGTGCGCGTTGAACCTGTAACTCGCGCATCAGTGTCTACGGCGCGCGTGTAGGTGGGTTTATGTTTACTTGCGGATTAAGAAAAGCCTCATAATTCCCGCCTATTTAATGTTGATCAAAGTATAGAGTCTGGAAACAACAAAAATCTTTGTTGAATCAACACATTGCAATAAGTACTAAAAGTCTATAATATTGATGACAACATGTGAGATCCACAGGCAGTAGATTCTAGAGAGATTAAACAAAATGTTCGCATGTGAAATCTCCAAGGCTAAAATAACATTCGTGGAACTGCCATGGGGGTATGTTACATATGCATTTATACAGCATTAAGTTTTAAAGTTAAAACAATTCTAGTACAACTTATCAAAGGTAGAAAAGCTGAGCTTTTTTCTTAAACTGAGCTATTATTTTATAAAAAAAAAGACAGATCTAAAATTCACTTTTGCTGAAGCCTGTCATCTTCAATTTTAATGAGATGTTAAATTCTACCATTGATCTTATGTAGAAAAGGGTTCTAAAACAAGGGATATTGAAAATTCAAACTTTAAGTGAACCAGATTTTACTGTCAAGCATGGAGTGAAAAGTAAACGCATAGTCTTGTTGTGAAGACGCATTGCTTTAATTTATCCAGCCTAATCCAGAGGTTGTTTCCTTGTATATGTAATATGTTTATTATATCCAGGTAGGATGTGTCCTGTATGAGACATGTCAAATGGTCAAATGGATTTTAGATCGCAGACTGCTAAGAGGTATTGACTAGAGCCTCTAGTCTATCAAGCCTAAGGCTTGGCATCAAAAGACATTCATTTGCCCGAGTGACATTCATTTGCCCGAGTGACATTCGCTCACCCTTCCAAGAAAACTTTGCTCCAACAAGAAGCGACATTTGCTTAACAAATTTCACTTCATTCGCTACACTTCAGATTGAATTTGAGCAAATATCGCTCTGAATATTCTTGGGTTTGTTTATTCAATAATTATAGCACTAAAATATGCACGAGTGACATTCGCTTTCATCGATTGAAACAATGTTTGTGCAATGAGAGTGACATTCGCTCTCTGTTAGCGAATAAGTCAGAACAAATATTAAGAGCGAATGTCACTCGGTTGAGGGAATGTTTTTGGACGCAAAGCCTAAACCATGAAACTGCAGATAATGGAGCAAAACTGTGGGAGCTACTGATGTTTGATCATGTTGACTGCTTCACTAGAAATGTCATCATACGGCAGTAACCACTGGATGTTCCCAAGAGATCTAAAGTGAGATTGGCTCAGTAACTAGCAACACTTGATTTGATCAAATCTTGTATGTGGCATGTATGACCACCAAACAAATCCTCAGGTGAGTGCAAGAAAGTTATATCTGCAATGGCTGCCATATGTTATATTTACACCTTGTCACTAGAATGTGAGAAATCCCTACAAAATTCTTTCCCATATCAGTGGCTCTTGAAATGGTTCTCAGGGGTGACATCTGAAAAGATTCTTCATTGAACAATTCAAAGTTTTATAATATAGGAAGCTATTGCAGACGAGACTTTCTTGCACTCTCTTGTCGAATACCCTTGTTGTTTGGTTGCTGCATGTGACCATCCACCATAAACCTCCAGTAAAGTCAGCTCGTGTTCAACTTTGTTTTACTTCATATTCAAATATTCTTCTGTATGTCAAAAACATGAAAGATTCATGCACAAAATATATTAATACGCAGTGAATTAGTCTTAATCAATCCTAATCAATCATTGCTATAGTCTCTTACACAACACAAATACATAAGTTCACAATTTTGTAGAATACAAGGGATATTTTATGCATCTCATAACAGAGTCTGATTGCTAACTTCAAACCTCAAGGTTTATAAGTATACCTGCATCTCCTTGTTAGCTCTTGTTGTGTTGTTTCCTCCCAACGTGCACCTCTTACAAACATTGAATTTGGCTGACCAGAGTTATTGACCGGCTAGGGAGTTGTCGGAATTTCAGTGACATATACACAAAGACTTTTTACTTGGGAGGTTATCCATGTCACACCTGAACAAGCTACTTGAGACAGACAAGAACCCTTCATCATGGCAGCCATTACAGTCTGTCATTTCAATACAAAATCAAGGAGCAAAATATATGCAGTTCTCTCTCTAAAGATAGACATGGGACATTTCTCAGAAGAACACTGCTAATTATAGCCTCTGTTAAAGATCGTTGTTTCATTGCTGCATAAATCAGGCTCCATTGCACAACTTTTGGTGCAACCCAAAATCATGATACGGCTTGCTGTCCAAAGACATTCACTCACCCAAGAGATATTCGCTTGCAATATTTGTTCTGGTTTTTTTTTCTCAAATGAAGGAAAAATATTGCTTACAATGCTTGAATATTTGTTGAATCGATGGAAGGATTAGTAAAATCAACATTTACATCAATTTAACTAATATTCAAGCATTGTAGTCTCATTTACTCTCAATTTGAGTGAATAAGTCAGAGTGAATATCGCTAGCGAATGTCCCTAAGGCAAGCAAATCTTTGGACATAAAGCCTAAACACTTATAAAAGCGTACTTATAGGATATGAAGCAAAGATTAGCATGCCTAAGTGTTCAGTCTGAAAATCTTATTCTCGTATGCTTTTGAAGTCAAGTTTTGGAATGACAACTTTGCTCATATCTTTTATGATAATAATTAAAATTATTTTGATTACATAGATTTGTTGGGATTTGGAAAAAAAACTTTAGGCATTTGTCACAATACACTGCAGTTTTAAAATGTTTGGACCATTTTCAAAGCAATGAATCCTTTTGAAAGCTATGCACTTAATCTGAATCTTCTCACCCATTATCAGTAATGAGTCTCTACTGCATTGCGATAGTCAGCGCTATATTTGTTTTGTTATCAAAATGAGACAAATTGCCAATAATCATTGAGAAGATTAGTGAGTCTCTACTGCAATAGTCAGAGCTATATTTGTTTACTGCTCTTGACTTAAGTTATCAAAATGGGACAAATTGCCAATAATCACTGTAAGAAGATTGGGATCTAAGCCTGTAATCTAAATCTCATCCATTATTGGCAGCGAGTCTCTACTGGAATATTAAGCGCTATATTTTTTAACAATTCTTGACTTTTGTTAATAGAATGAGACCCCATGCCAATAATCATTGAAAGATTGGGATCTAAACTTAATCTAAATCTTCTCACCCATTATTGATAGAGAGTCTCTACTGGGTTAGTCATTGCTATACTTCTTAACTACTCTTGAATTTTGTTATAAGAATGAGACAAAACACCAATAATCAGTGAGATCATTTGCATCTAACACTTACTCTATTTGAAAACAACCTTTAAATTTTGTTATCAGAACATGTTACGTAAAGAGGCATTTCACAAAATAGCTGAATAGTTTAATTGTTTTAAAGTTACAATCAATTTTACAGTGACACTTTATACCCCTACACTAAATTGTTAATTGTAATCAAATCCGATAATGTTAATTAGCGGTTAAGAATTGTTCTAGATAATATCCTAAATCCATCAGTTCAGTTTCTGATATTTTATTGTCACTATCTGGATGATTTGTACATTTCTTTACCCATAAAACATTAAAACAAATTATCTGGGTATGCTACATGGTCTACACCATGAAGAAATGCTTCAGGTGTAATAGCTTACATCTAATTAGTATTCTTTGAAGAATCAAATTTGCTGGTGACTTAATTTTGCTAATAGCTTAATTTGCTAAATTGAAATGTCACTTAAAAGAAGTGTATAATTCTACATTGTGATCGTTAATAGTAAACAGGTAAAATATTTGAGTGTAATCTACATATGCTGAAAGTGTAATATGATATGCTACCATTTACTTTCTTTGCTTTTAAAGAGCTCTTAATTTATCACACTTTTTCTAGAGCAAAATGACTTTTGAATGTAGGCATAATTTAAAGGCAGTCTGCAACCATGGTGAAAGTAGATAATTGTTGCAACAAACCTGGTAGGTTTATCTTGAAGGAGATTCTTAAAAATTGCACGGTATAAAAATGTACCTGGTGCTGCCTGTATTTTGGTGAATATTTTCATCACTTTTAATTTTAAAACAAGATTACAGGATTTGTTTCAAAAATGTATCGGAGTATTTCTAAGAATGGAGTACTTTTGTGTGTATAATTATTTGTATACAAAAATTAGAACTGTTCTCAATCCCTAGTATGGTTGCTGCATATGCAATGTCTACGGGTACAGTACTCAAGTTATTCTTCTTCACCTAAAACTAATAAATTGATTCCAGTCTCACAAAGAACACATTGCTACACAGTGGTTGATGAGGCTAGCCCTTCTATGAACTGTGTCATGTTTTCCTGTATGGAAAAGGTATATTTTGCTATCTTGTCTTCCAAACATTGATATTTATTATATTACAAACATAATCGTAACCGTATTTATAATAGAATGATATAATTAAAAAAACATTTAAATGGATAAGTAATATTGTATATAATTGTTTTGTATAGCTACACCTATGTCACATCTCGATCAGTCTAAATACAAAGTGGCTTACAGAGATGTGCATTGATATGGATCTGCACTCCCATGTAGATAGCCCATAAGTTAAAAACTGTAATCTTTCACAGGACAGAAAAGAGCCGACCCATTTGTTTCAGAAAAATGAAATTAAAGTTCATGAATGAAAGACACAACATAGAGGATGTTGGACCAATGTATGGGACAATCAACATTTTGAACATGAGATTCCTTAAAATGGTTGTGGAAGTGTTTAAAATTTGAGAATCTTTTGTTGCTTTAGGAAAGGAGATCCACAGAATTACACCAGATGAATAGATGCTACAATCTGCATTTTGACATTTATATGATTAGCTATATAGAAGATCAGTAACTATGAATAACCTGACAATATTATTGAATGTAGTAGCTGCAAAAAACAATGCAACACAAAGGCTAATCGATTATCACCTTGTTTAGGCTTTCGCTTTCGCCAAGGAAACCCAACTTGGTACTAATACCAAGTAAGCTAAAGGAAACTTATCTTCAACAGGGCTCCATGATGTATTTTAAATTCAGTTTTGAATACAGAAGGAAGACCGGAGTACCTGGAGAAAAACCTGCGGAAGCGAGTATGGACTGAAAACCGAATGCACATAAAGCGCCGGGCGCGGGACTCGAACCCGGAACCTCATTGGTGCAAGGCGAGGGAACTACCGCTGCGCCACACCGCTTTAACCCTGCTAAACTGAGAATAGCTAACTGAATGTGATACTAACCTTATCAGAGAATATGGACTCCCTTGCTGCTATTCCAATGACTGGTATTCTGTAAAAACCACAAGTATAAGACACAGACACGGACGACAGATAAAGGTCTTTAGTATGACTTGAAATCACTGCATACACTTGTTTTGGTATCAAATCTTCACACACAGTAAGAGCGGACTGGATTGGGTTATTATCCATCACAATGGACGTAATGTTGAGATCATGATATCTTGGAAGCGAGTTTGTGAAAGAAGTTTCCTTGTTCAAATATGCCATGATATTTTCAAGGTCTTCCTGCTCCTTTTCGGAGCTAAGCATAGCTCCGATCATCACAGTCTGCGTAGTTTGGAGGGCTAGGCACTGCTCCAAAGCAAAAATAATAAGCGCAAAAATCTTTGCACACATTGTAAAATGTGTAGCCTGATCTTGACGTTCTAGAAATTTAACCTGTTGTCTTGACAGATTGACCTCAATCGAATATTCACCATTGCTGTATCACTTACAGCACACTGCAATCAGTGCGCAATATTCCACAGGATTGCTACTCAACATCAGGTCCTTTTAAATAAACACTGCATGATTTCCACCTGTGACATTATTACAAGTAGAAAAAGTTCCTTTCGAAATGGTTTAAATAATAAGATCTCCAATCTTGTCAGAGAAAACAATAGTCCATATAAACCAAGCCATCCTGTACACAAAAGCAGTTAATTCAATCCACGCTGAATCCATACAAAATAAATGTCACAGCTCTCAATTTTAATCAACTACCATCAATTTTTCCCATCCTCATGCTCACAGGGAATTTGAATAAAAAATAAACCACTAGATAAATACAACTGAGCTAGGCAATGAGTATATCTGATGTAAATGAGAAAAAACAGCACCAAGGAGGCTGTACAAGCATAACAAATAGCAGGAATGATTGCAGTGGTGGTGCGCTAGCAGCAACACATTTATTTCTCCCCTTGTAAGTTAGTCCGCATAATGTTTTCTATCTGATCAGCCACTGGCTTATTCACGCACACACATTGATGTGTTCTAACTGCTGATGTACGTCACCACAGTTAAGCTGTGCTTACAACAACACGCAGCCAGTAGTTTCGTGCGAATATATCTAGATCCTTTATGATGATGATGATAATGATGGTTAAGAGACGCGAGAATGGGGATGTGTTAAATACAGAACAGAGAGAAAAAGAGCGGTTTAAGAGCATAAAGGGTAGATACGGGAGTTAAAGGAAACGTGAGTGATTAAATCAAAGGTTGTTTTAAGTGCAAGAGTGTTCATCAGTAAATCTTCCAAATTAGTTAAAATATACATTATTCATTCATTTAATTTAATCTTTTTTAATATTTTTCTTAAATTTTACATGCTTATTGTGTTTCTTAAATTTTGCATGCTAAATACAAATCATATTTTTATACTTTTAACTACTTTATATTGATCAAAATGCTGTAACCATATGTGAGTTACTCAAGTTAAATTCAGGAAAAATATCAGGTTTTTTCAGGAAAACACTTGATTCACTTAAGAAAAATGCATGTTTTCTTATGCTATCTACACTCAGTTAAAAACCCTAGTTTTAAGTTAATTGCATTTTTATTTTAAAGGTGAAATTTTTAGCTAAACTGGATGTATTTATATAAATCTAATTATTGGTATAGGAATAAAGCTTTGATACCAACTACATGATGCTTTAAATAATGTATACCGCAGTCATATCTTTTTCAAATGGGTTGTTATAAAATCATCATTTGTAAAATCAATTTCATTAAATATTTCTAAATGTCATGTACTCTTGAAAGTTCCTACCAAGCTGGATGATTTGTGTGCATCTGCACATGCATATATAATGATCTTAATCTATGTGATGACAAATACAGGTTGCTGGAAATATTATATAAAATTCATAGTGCTATGAACATTACAATAAATACAATTTAATGCCGCTATAACCTTACCTTACATATTACATTTTTACCTTACATATAAAAATCATATTAATGATGTTTCTTTAAAGGCACTTAAGATGTTAAAAGTTTTTTAAAAATATTTCTACTAATCAGGAAATACAATTTGCAATAGTTAATTTTTAAGAATGAATTTTTAAATGATTTGTTACTTTGAAAATACAATTTTTTTTGCTATATCTGACCATTCATGCGCTACAGGTGAAAAAATGCAAAGGTCATAATTTGGCGCAATTGACTTTTTACAGATGCACAGTCTTTATGGTTGCTTCAAAACACCATCAAAGTTTAATTTCAAGAAAAAAATCAGAAATATATACATTATCTTAGGAACATCCCCAATTATCTTTCACTCCATGCTAACCTTTGAAGGACCATTTATAACTTTTAACTTCGTCTGTGCTAATGTTAATTGAAGTAAAAATGACAAGTGGTCACATTTGTGACCCATCATATCGAAAGGTACCTTAAGGGTCCCAAAATGAAAATTGATTTTTCTGAAGGATTATTTTTAAGTTTTAAAATGACACCTTGCTTTTGGTTATTGGATGTTCGATTGCAAAGTTACATCTAAATTGGTAAAAGGCATCGGACTGATTCAGAAAACTATATAGTTCTGAGAAAATAGAGTTTAAAGTTTCTGTACTGGTAAAGCTTGAACGGAATTATTATGATAGAATACACTTCATAGGTAACGTTTCTGATGAAATTAGAAATTCGACCTTGGACGTGATTTTTGACTATACTCAGCTTCAATGGCCCGTATCTCTTAATTTACTATGCCTATCGATATGACAGATCACACTGATGGCTGGTTTGAGGGAGGTGAAAAGCAATATTTCATTAAACAGTTATCAATATCAGATACTCAAAAAATCATTCCAAACCGTAAATTGTGCGTGGATGCGTACATAATGACATAAATTTTTGAGATGACAATTGCAAGCTGTTGCAAATATGACATAAGATTGACTTTGCTTTAAATTGCGTAGATTTAGTTAATGTTGCTATTTTAATGCAAGGTATTACCTCGAACCTCAACTGTGGCTTGCTTTGTGGGACCTAGTTCAGTTCAAGTTTGCTTTAAACATAAACAGCCAAACCTTGTGGGTTATCCTGACATTTTGACATTTCCGTGTTTGGTGTCATGTTATATTTTTTGTTTGTTTGCAGTTAGTCATTTTGACAAATAAACATGAAATAAAAAGAATCATTAACAAGTAAGCATTCCACATTAATTCTGTATCAATGCATCTTTCTAAACTCCTAACCTCATGGACTGTAGAAAAGCTCAAAATTATTCTTTTTTTAAACCATTCATGTTAAACAAAATTTACATACTGATATTTAACGGCATGCTATTTTAATAATACTTATGAATCAAAAAATCAAATTTGACATTAGTTGAAAGCTCAATATTTTCTTTTTAAATATGCTTTTAATAAATCGATAATTCATTCAATATTCCTATGAATGTCATGTATTAAATAATATATCAATAATGTTAAAGCAGATATGTCGTGCATATTGGGAGAAAATACCTAAATTTCCAGAATTTCCTACGTATTTGTTATATGGATTTACCAGTTAAAAGATTAATCAAAGCTATTAGTTATATAATCATAGTAAAAACATACCAATCAAAATGTCCTGTTTAGCTGTAACAGAGGGTTTAAAGGAGCATGGTCTGATTTTTCAAATTGTAGTATTCAATGTCATATGAAAGATGACCACTCAAGCAGTCTAAATTTCAAATTTTAGCTGAATCGGTCAAACCGTTTTGATTTTATGGGCAAATTTGTATTTCAGAGCCGCCTATACGTTGCTATGTAAAATTAATTATGGTTACCATAATAAGACACATTTTCATATATATCTCCAAAACGGAACATAACTCAGCCGTGAAATTTCACATGGGTTGTGAGAAAGATATGAGTAGCATTTTGGTACCAAAATCTCAAAAAGTTTGAAAAAAAGTTGAGGCAATCAGACCAGGCTCCTTTAAATATTCATAAATATATTTACGAATTGAGATATGCATGTCTGGTTATATATGATTAATCGTAGTAAAAAGAAAATTCATTTAAGAGATTGCCCATGATTTTCCAAATTTTGAAAAAAAGTCTATAGAATCATTAGTTGGTACCAACTGAAGAGTGCAAACAAATTTAAAAGTCAGAAATTGATATTAAATATTGTAAACAAATGAGTTTATTCAACCCACGTTTTACTCCGGTTGGGGAGGTACTTAGTGGAAAGGTGGGTGTACGGACGCACGGCCAGAACGGTTGCTTTTTTAACCTCCCAATTTGAAAAATGGTTTACATAACGGTTGCATTTTTCAAAAATGACAATTTTTTGACTAATTTTTCCTTTGGTTTACCTATATTGCCAAATTGGACTTTTCAAGTGCAATTGACATTGTAAAGATATATTGAACGGTCTAGAAACGGTTGTTTAAGTCAAATTGGTTTACATATTCACTTCCTCTGGTTTACAAAACGGGTGGTGCTGCCAGCGCTGTTAGGAACCCATTCATAATATTTTTTTAAAAGGGGCCCCCATTTTAAGCTGTTGACAGGGCCCTTTTCCTTTTAAAATCTGTATTTGTATTTTAAAAGTGGGTAATTTTAGTTGAATAATTGTACAATTATTGTTCCCGTGCTCAATTAACATCAAATTGCATAAAATTTCTATATCCTAACATTGTCTGTTTTCTTGTATTCAATCACATCAGTATCATTCACCAACCTGCCCTGTCATCAAATACTTGGCAGTTCCGTAACAGCATTATGTTGCAAAGCTAAGCCCTTCTTTAACCCATCAGTTTTGTATACTGTAACATTATCTACTTTGGGTAATAGAAATTTTATGCAGTTGACGACATTGTCAGCAATGTATTTTCTTGCTAACTTTGCTCTGGAAATAAACATCTTAAAAATAGAACAGTTCACAATGTTCAGCCAGGCCCCTGAAACTTTATCCCCATATACTTCATAGCTAATTTGAATACTATTTCTCAATAGTCGCTGGTTAACGTTTGTTTGCTGATCACGTGATCAGTGGTTCCAATGAACGAGGACATACAAAGAATAATCATGCTCAAATATCGATAAATTCTGACATCCTCCTTGACGTGTGTTACGCTTAATTGGGTACAAGGTGTGCAAAAAAAAAATATTCTATACGATAGAGGAGTCTGCACCTGGCCGAAAACATAGTCGGCCTCCAAACAAAATTTTCCCTACCAAACATTTGGTCGTGACGTCACCAAATATTTGCCATCGAATTTAAAGTATGAACAGGCAACAAACATTTGGTCCAATGTATATGGCAATTAAATTACATGTGCAATCTAGCGCGAAATTTTATTTGGTCTTAACTCGGTGTTAAAGTTATTTTGTTTGGAGTCACTCGTCATTTTGACGTCACGACCAAATGTTTGGTAGCGAAAATTTTGTTTGGAGGCCGACTATGGTTTGGGCCTTACTCTCTGGTTCAGCTACTAAAACAAATTATGATTGACATCAATATTTCAAATCACTCATCTCAATGAGCTACATCCGACCACACATTGTCATATCTTTAGGTCAAAAGTCATCAATTAATTATTTACCTATGCTTGACAAATTTTCTGATGTAACACTTCCTTGATTTAAAAATAACACCAAAATTTACTCGGCAAGTTTACAGGCATGATTAGAACATTTATGAAACAAAAGAAATATGGACAAAACAGTTTCTGTCACATTATCCCATAACTAATTATATGCTAAAAGATGATAAGGATCATCACCAAGGGGCAATGCTGGTAGCAATGTACAACCAATTGCATATTCAAATCTGTTCCAATTAGTCCAGTTATGTAAATTATTAAATGGCTGGTGCTTCAACGTAAATCCATTCACCGTACCAACTCCATATGACTTGGTTTAACCTAAGCACGTGATACTGCCTGCCTCTATAAAGAGTATTAACTTGAACAGTGAAAGTAGCCCCAGGGTAGGCATATCAGGCCTGCTCATCGCTTTCTCCCATTATCAAAGCAAGGCAGTGATGATGATGTTTGGGTAATATTGGCATAAAAATTTCTGATAGTACTGCTTCCTCCACACAATTTAGATTGGTTTCATGCTATACATAGCTTGTGCATGGCTTTGAAATGAATTCCCAGTTTTAACGGGCAATTGATCGTGATCATGTGATGTGATGTGATGTGAGCAAAGTAGCAATAAAAGGTTCTTGTAATGAAAAATAGTTCTGTAGAAGAATATCTGACGATTTGATTTATTACACATCAACATATGCGGAAGTCCCTAGGAACCATACACTTCTTTATGTGTGTAGTATTCTCAGTATCCATATGCCTCATACAACTGCAATAATGCAAGGCATATAGGAAACATGTTTCCGATGCCATGCCAAATGCTGCCATCTAAGAGTGTATCTCTGGTTTCACAGAGTATTTGGATTTTAATGGGTGAAATAAAGGCACAAAAAGGTCTTACCAATTTAAAGTTAAAAAATGTCATAGACCACAGATGAAATTGAACAAATCGAAGGTGCAATAGACACTTTATAACACTCAGTTTTGGCTACAAGGTTTCTATTTCTCTTTTTCTTTTCTATTTTCGGCATCTTTTCAAAGATGCATTGGCCAACATGCATAGATTAGCCATTTCTGGCTATCCAGGATGGTACTTTTGTATGAGCTTGGAAGAGACCATGAGTTCATCATGGATCTAATGGCATGTGTCCGTCACGGACCAACCGAGGTAAACAAACAAACAAGATAAGGCTATTTTAATTTCCTCTGCATTTTAAGTAACTTAAATCTAAAAAGACAAAAATTGGTTCAAATTTTTTAAATCTTGATAAAAATCATAACAACCAGACATATTAATATTGATATTTTCACCCTTTCTGTACCCTGCATGATATATCATGCTGACAACTGCATTGCTAGGTTTGCCCATGGATAGTCCACACATACTACATAATGATACCATCCAAAACATGTTGCTTTCTCTTATACAAGGCTATGTAACATTATCAAACACTCTTGATATATTAGTCTAGTTCAAAAGTTTTGTAAATGCATGACGATGCATTTTGTAAGCTTTTGCATAATATTTTGTTAACCCACTAAAGGAGCATGGTCCGATTGCTTCAACTTTTTTTCAAACTTTGTGAGATTTTGGTACCAAAATATATAATATATATTGGTCATATTTTTCTCATAACCTGTGTAAAATTTCACGGCTGAGCTATGTACTGTTTTGGAGATATGTATGAAAATGTGTCTAATTATGGTAACCATAATTAATTTATACAGTAACGTATAGGCGGCTCTGAAATACAAAATTGCCCATACAATCAAAACAGTTCGATCGATTCACCTGAAATTTCAAACTTACACCACTTTATTGGTCATCTTTCATATGACATTGAAAACTAAATTTTGAAAAATTGGACCAAGCCGCTTTAATGATTTAATTCACTAGAGTTAATAAGTGTAGATAATCCCCACTTAGACAATTGCAATCCGTTGCAATTCTTATGTGTTTACATGAGCGTAGGCAAAAGCATAAAGTCTTGGCTACTTTGCTTTTGTAGGAAACAATAGACTATCACCTTTGATTAACAAGTCTCTTTTATGTGATACGATTAATGGGTTACTTCTTTTGTCAATTACAATTTATAAACTTTTGTAAACTAAAACCTTAGCCCTGTTTTCAGTGCCATGCCCTACACCCACTCAGTATCTAACACCATTTAGCCACAGCTGTCCACAAGCTTCGTGCACTGCCTGAGCTCGTTGCTGTGTCTGTGGAAGGGGAGATCAGGGGAACGGTACAAGCTCTACTAAAATCTTTGGCTTTTAATGAGATAATTTACAAAGCATTTGAACAGACCTAAGCCATGTATACATGTCTGTATAATGATGATGCTCATAAACAGGTCTCCCAACTTTTCATATGGTTTTACACTACTAAATAACTATCGGGAACTAAGCCATGGCCAAAATGGGAACTATTTGCTTGTGGGGCATCCAGAGATTCTTCTCTAAAAAGCTTACAATTGAGCTATGGTGTGTAATAAAATATGAAGATTTCATATTACATCGTTAGATTTGAATGTCTTCTTTCAGTTTCTGACATTTGATTTGTAAAAAAGTCAGAAATTACTCCGCCAGAGTGATTCTCAGAATATTGGCCTGATCACAGTTTTTTGTCAATTCATACTTGGGAAAGCAGGGCGGTAATGACATTACTATGTTCATCGTTTCTATCTAAAAGTGAAAACTTTCCAGGTAATACTATGCTGAAATTTTAACTATCTGTAGGATACATGTTGTACTTTCACCCCATAATGCCTGTTTATTCATCTAAGAATTCTAAATATGAGAAAACAGCCTCAAAAATAACAATTTTATCATATAAAAGAATAGGAAAGGCATTTAGTAGTGTATAACCATATGGTTATGCCTTGAAACCAGCGCAATCTTGACTATATATGTGCATGTCAAATGTATTTCATCTTGAACTGATCCTACACAGGCATCATAATCCCAAAGGATGTTTTCTACAAATATATATTGCCATAAACTGATCGTATTCTAAATTATCATCCATTTTGTATAGAAATTTGGGAGCTTCTTTTATAAATTACATTCCCATTTTTACAATGTGTAAATATGTGGTAAAGTTGGGATAAGATATGAAATATAAACCTGCCAATTCTGATGCAAAGTTAAATTATTAAATGATGTAAATACATTTTCGGCTGAAATATTGACATTTGAAAAAATCCATCTCAGGTGTTAAATTAAATCAGAACTCTTATACATGTACAGTCCAAAGCATATCAAAACACTGGTTATCCAAAATCGTCTATGGACATCAAAACTTGTTCTATGCTAGAGTCAGGAAACAACAAAGATTGGAAACAACAAAACTTGTTGTATCAACACATTGCAATAACTTAAAAAAGTCTATAATATTGATGACAACATGTAAGATCCACAGGCAGTAGATTCTAGAGAGATTAAACAAAATTGTAGCATGTGAAATCTCCAAGGCTAAAATAACATTCGTGGAACTGCCATGGGGTATGTTATATATGTACTTATACAGCAGTATGTTTTAAAGTTAAAACAAATCTAGTGACAACTTATCAAAGGTAGAAAAGCTGAGCTTTTTCCCCCTCAAATTGAGCTATTATTTTATTTAAAAAAAGACAGATCTAAAATCCGCTTTTGCTAAAGCCTGTCATCTTCAATTTTAATGAGATGTTAAATTCTACAATTGATCTTATGTAGAAAGTGGCTTAAAAACCAGAGATATTGAAAATTCAAACTTTAAGTGAACCAGATTTTGCTGTCAAACATGGAGTGAAAAGTGAAAAGATGCATTGCTTTAATTTATCCAGCCTAATCCAGAGGTTGTTTCCTTTGCTTGAAACCAAAGAAAAATATGTTTATTATATGTGACCCGTCATATCGAAAGGTATCTTAATGTCGGCATAGTAAATTACGAGACACAGGCCATTGAAACCGAGCATAGTCAAAAATCATGTCCAAGGTCAAATTTATAATTTATAAATCCAGTCAAGTTTTACCAGTACAGAAACTTTAAGCTCAATTTTCTTAGAACTATAGTTTTTTTGAATCAGCCCGATGCCTTTAACCAATTTGGATGTAACTTTGCAATCGAACATCCAATAACCAAAACCAAGGTGTTATTTTAAAGCTTACAATATAATCTTTCAGATGAGACCCAAATTTATTTTTCATTTTGGGACCATTAAGATACTTTTCAATATAAGGGATCACATATTCAGGTAGTAATAGGATGTGTCCTGAGACAAGTGAAATGGTTAAATTGATTATTGGTATCAGACTTTTCAGAGGTATTGATTACCACTGGTCTAGTCAAGCCTAAACCATGAAACTGCAGAAAATGGAGCAAAACGTAGGGAGCTACTGATGTTTTGAGCATGTTGATTTCCTCACTAGAAATGTCATCATACGGCAATAACCACTGGATGTTCCCAGGAGATCTATAGCTCAATAACTAGCAACACTTGATTTGATCAAATCTTGTGACACGTATGACCACCAAACAAATCCTCAGGTGAGTGCAAGAAAGTTGTACCTGCAATGGCTGCCATATGTTATACTTACACCTTGTCACTAGAATATGACATATTTATAGAGGATAGCCTCATCAGTGTCTAGCACTGCTTTCCATGAGGGTCCTCTGTCAGACGGTCAGATTTATTTGCCAGTTTTAGTGCAGGAGGAAAACCGGAGCGCCCCGAGAAAAACCTGCGGAAGCAAGTTTGGACTGGCAACCAATTGCACATACAGCGCCTAGACTGGGGTTCGAACCCATGGCAGTCCTGTGGGCTCATTGGTGCAAGGTGAGGGAAGTACCGCTGCGCCACCTGCTTCCCCATAGAATGTGATAAATCCCTACAAAATTCTTTCCATATATCAGTGCCTCTTGAAATGGTTCTTTAGGTGACACCTAACAAGATTCTTTAGTATGTAATTCAAATATTTGTTTAATGGTAGCTATTGCAGACGAGACTTTCTTGCACTCCCTTGATGAAAACCCTTGTTGTTTGGTTGCTGCATGTGACCATCCACCATAAACCTCCAGTAAAGTCAGCTCATGTTCAACTTTGTTTTACTTCATATTCAAATAAACCATATTTACAGCTTTAAAATGATATATATGTTTCAGATTCATATGACACTAAGAAAGTGGAGTTATGATTCTTTGCAGCATGACAAGTTAGCATATGTAAAGCTGAGAAATCTTACTTCAAAAACAAAGGTTTCATTTTTATGTGCATTTACAATTCAAATATGTCTAGAAAGTGTTAACATTTCAAACGTGTTGTAGTAAATGAAAACCGATGTTTCGCAAAAAATTTGAGAAAAGCACGAACAAAATATGCAAATATCTAAATTTGTCAGAATACGATTTCTACATGTATTTAGACCTGTATGTCAAAATAAAAAGATGGGCTTTGCTGGAGGTTCATGGTGGACAGAGCACAACCATTTTGAAGAGCTATATAGATTGCAGCATCTTCCTGCAATAAATTTGCAGTACCAGATTCCGACATTATTTTGCCGAATTGTGTACATTTTGAAATAAATTGTTGGGTTATTGTCTGAATTTGGCTAGAAATATTGTTAAAAGTACAAGCAAAACAAACTGTGAATCTTCTCACTATAACCTTGAAGTATAAAGTAAACAGCCAATTAACACACGCACATTGACCAATATGACCATGGGGAAATAAAGTAGTCCATTTTGACAAATCATAACCATGTACCCAATCTGGCTGAATATTCAAATGAACTTGTGTTTAAGGTTTGTTAATGTGGTAGCAACAAAATTAACCAAGAATAATACTTAAATCAAGAAAGATTCATGCACAAAATATATTAGTACGCAGTGAATTGGTCTTAAGCAATCCTAATCAATCATTGCTAGTCTCTTCCACAACACAAATACACTAGTTCACAATTTTGTAGAATATAAAGGATATGCTATGGATCTCGTAACAGAGTCTGATTGCTAACATCATACATCAGGGTTTATAAGTATACATGCATCTCCATGTTGTGTTGTTTCCTCCCAACGTACACCTTTTACAAACATTGAATATGGCTGACCATGGTTATTGACCGGCTACGGAGTGATCGGAATTTTAGTGACATATACACGAAGACTTTTTACTTGAGAGGTTATCCATGTCACACGTGAACAAGCTACTTGAGACAGACAAGAACCCTTCATCATGGCAGCCATTACAGTCTGTCATTTCAATACAAAATCAAGGAGCAAAATATATGCAGTTCTCTTTCTAAAGATAGACATGCTCAGAAGAAGAACACTGCTAATTATAGCCTCTGTTAAACATTGTCTTTTCATTGCTGCATAAATCAGGCTCCATTGCACAACTTTTGGTATAACCCAAAATCATGATAAGGCTTGCTGTCCAAAGACATTCACTCATCCAAGAGATATTCGCTTGCAATATCTGTCCTGTTTTTTCTCTCAAATGAAGGAAAAAATATTGCTTACAATGCTTGAATATTTGTTGAATTGATGGAAGGATTAGTAAAATCAATATTGACATCAATTTAACTAATATTCAAGCATTGTAGTGTCATTTACTCTCAATTTGAGCAAATAAGTCCGAGCGAATAATGCTAGCGAATATTCCTCAGGCATGCGAATATCTTTGGACAAAAAGTCTAAACACTTATATAAGCATACTTATAGGGTATGAAGTAAAAATTAGCTTGCCTTAAATGTTCAATCTGAAAATCTTATTCTCGTATGCTTTTGAGGTCAAGTTTTGGAATGACAACTTTGCTCATATCTTTTATGATAATAATTAAAATTATTTTGATTACACAGATTTGTTGGGATATGGAAAAAAAGTTTTGCAATTTGTCACAACTTACACTGCAGTTTAGTTTAGACCAGTTTCAAAGCAATCAACCCTTTTGAAAGCTATGCACTTAATCTGAATCTTCTTATCCATTATCAGTAATGAGTCTCTACTGCAATAGTCAGAGCTATATTTGTTTACTGCTCCTGTCTTCAGTTATCAAAATGGGACATATTACCAATAATCAGTGAGAAGATTGGGCTCAAAGTCGTTGATCTAAATCTCATCCAATATTGGCAGTGGGTCTCTACTGCAATATTCAGAGCTATATTTGTTAACAATTCTTGACTTGTTAACAAATATAGCTCTGAATATTGCAGTAGAGACCCACTGCCAATATTGGATGAGATTTAATTGTTTATTCAATAATCATAGCACTACAACATGTGCAAATGACATTCACTTTCATCGATTGAAATGATGTTCACGCAATGAGAGTGACATTCGCTCTTTGCTTTAGCGAAAAAGTCAGAACGTATATCAAGAGCGAATGTCACTCGGCTGAGCGAATATCTTTGGATGCAAGACCTAAACCATGAAACTGTAGATAATGGAGCAAAATGTAGGGAGCTACTGATGTTTTGATCATGTTGATTGCTTCACTAGAAATATCATCATACGGCAATAACCACTGGATGTTCCCAGGAGATCTATAGTGAGATTGGCTCAGTAACTAGCAACACTTGATTTGATCAAATCTTGTGGCATATGTATGACCACCAAACAAATCCTCATGTGAGTGCAAGAAAGTTGTATCTGCAATGGCTGCCAAATGTTATACACCTTGTCACTAGAAATCCCTATAAATTTCTTTCCCATTATATCAGTGACCCTTGAAATGGTTCTTTAGGTGACACCTAAAAAGATTCTTCAGTATGCAATTCAAATGTTATTTTAAATGGTAGCTATTGCAGACGAGACTTGCACTCCTTTGGCAAAATTTAACTTCCTTGGCGAATACCCTGGTTGTTTGGTTGCTGCATGTGACCATCCCCCATAAACCTCCAGTTAAGTCAGCTCGTTTTCAACTTTGTTTTGATTCATAATCAAATAAACCATATTTACAGCTTTAAAATGATATGTGTGTGTTTCAGATTCTTATGACACTCAGAAAGTGGAGTTATGATTCCGCGCGGGGGGGGGGGGGGGGGGGGGATACTTAGTGGAAAGGTGGGTGTATGGATGAGCGGCCAAGAACAGTTGCATTTTAACCTCCCTGGTTTACCAAAGACACCTCAAAAATTTGAAAAATGGTTTACATAATGGTTGCATTTTTCAAAAATGACAATTTTTTTACAAATTTTTCCTTTGGTTTACCTACCGGTTGCCATATTTGGCTTTTAAAGTGCAATTTACATTGTAAAAATGTATTGAACGTTCTAGATAACAGTTGTTTAAGTCAAATTGGTTTACATATGGGTAGTATTTTTTCGCTTCTCAGGTTTACAAAACGGGTGGTTGTCAAAAACTCCAGCCGGGCGTCCGTACCCAACCGAAATCTGAGTACCCACCCGGGTTATGATTCTTTGAAGCATGACAAGTCAGCATATGTAAAGCTGAGATATCTTACTTCAAAAACAAAGTTTTCATTTTTATGTGCATTCCCAATTCAAATGTTACTTTTCAAACATTTTGGAGTAAATGAAAACTTATATTTTGCAAAGCAAAGAATTTGAGAAAAGCATGGACATTTATAAAATATGCAAAGTCAGAATACAACTTCTACATGTATTTAGACTTGTATGTCATGAATATTCACATGAACTTGTGTTTATTGTGTCATTGCTAGTCTCTTACACAGCAGAAATTCACCAGTTCACAATTTTGTAGAATACAAGGGATATGCTATGGATCTCGTAACAGAGTCTGATTGCTAAGTTCATACCTCAAGGTTTATATATAAAGTATACCTGCATCTCCTTGTTGTGTTGTTTCCTCCCAATGTGCACCTCTTACAAACATTGAATATGGCTGACCATGGTTATTGACCGGCAAGAAAGTGATCGGAATTTTAGTGACATATACACGAAGACTTTTTACTTGAGAGGTTATCCATGTCACACCTGAACAAGCTACTTGAGACAGACAAGAACCCTTCATCATGGCAGCCATTACAGTCTTTCATTTCAATACAAAATCAAGGAGCAAAATATATGCAGTTCTCTCTCTAAAGATAGACATGGGACATTTCTCCGAAGAAGAACACTGCTAATTATAGCCTCTGTTAAAGATTGTTGTTTCATTTTTGCATAAATCAGGCTCCATTGCACAACTTTTGGTACAACCCAAAATCATCATAAGGCCTGCTGTCCAAAGACATTCACTCACCCCAGAGATATTCGCTTGCAATATTTGTTCTGGTTTTTTCTTCCAAATGAAGGAAAATATTGCTTACAATGCTTGAATATTTGTTGAATCGAAGGAATGATTAGTAAAATCAACATTTACATCAATTCAACTAATATTCAAGCATTGTAGTGTCATTTATTCTCAATTTGAGCAAATAAGTCAGAGCGAATAATGCTAGCGAATATCCCTCAGGCATGCGAATATCTTTGGACATAAAGCCTAAACACTTATATAAGGCCAAAAAAAATAATTGTTGTGTTGCCCTCAGCGACCAAACATAATCAAAATTTAAAAAAAAAATAGGGTTGGGAAAGCACCCAATTTTGCTCAGATTGGGAGTTTTTTGAGAAAATATTTTGAAAATAGTGGACAATGCACCCAAATTTCATAATTTAGGTGCCTTTAAAAAAACTTATTTTCCGACCGACCGACTGATTTTTTCAGAAATTCCACTTGAGGGTAACGCAACAATTTCTTTTCTTGGCCTTAGCGTACTTATAGCGTATGAAGCAAAGATTAGCATGCCCTACGTGTTCAGTCTGAAAATCTTATTCTTGTATGCTTTTGAGGTAAGTTTTGGAATGAAAACTTTGCTCATATCTTTTATGATAATAATTAAAATTATTTTGATTACACAGATTTGTTGGGATATGGAAAAAAATTTTCTCAACACACTGCAGTTTCAAAATGTTCAGACCATTTTCAAAGCAATTGTTTTGAAAGCTATGCACTTAATCTGAATCTTATCACCCATTATCAGTAATGAGTCCCTACTGCGATAGTCAGGGCTATATTTGTTTACTGCTCTTGACTTCAGTTATCAAAATGGGACAAATTGCCAATAATCAGTGAGAAGATTGGGCTCTAAACCCTTGATCTAAATCTCATCCATTATTGGCATTGAGTCTCTACTGAAATATTCAGTGCTATATTTGCTAACAATTCTTGACTTTTGTTATTAGAATGAGACCCCATGCCAATAATCATTGAAAGATTGGGATCTAAACTTAATCTAAATCTTCTCACCTATTATTGACAGAGAGTCTCTACTGGGTTAGTCAGTGCTAAATTTCTTAACTGCTCTTGAATGTTGTTATAAGGATGAGACAGAACACCAATAATCAGTGAGATAATTTCTATCTAACCCTTACTCTATTTGAAAACAACCTTTAAGGGTACGAGGAATCCACATGCTCAGGAAAATGTGAATCTTAACTATTTTTCAATCATGAAAAGATAAATAGTTTCCACTGCCTTTGCAGGGACTCGAACCATGGATTATGGCGGAGGTTAGTCATGCATTACGAAGCGAGAGATCTACCGCTGAGCTATCAAGGCAGCGTTGAGATGGTGAACTAAAATCTAAAACATAAACATTAGAATGCCGTATTTTTCTTTTGTTTACATAAAAATTGCAATTTTTGCCTCATTGGAATGCTCAATTTGTAAGTAAATTATGCAAATGCGTATATCAGACAAAATGTAGATAATGTAGATACTAAAATCAGGCTATTCACAGCTCAAACAGGGCGAACTCAGAGTCATAATTCACGCCCGGTTTTTCGGGCAAAACAACGCGGGTTTGTTACATTATCATTCAAAATCAACACGACACATTTATAAAATATTATTTGTAATTCAATAAAAAGTATCAGGCCTACAATCTGTCAAAATTTGAAAACAGGCGAATCGTTAGAACATCATAAAATTTAAAGGTTTCGGCGAAAAATGTTTTAATTTTTCGAAGTAGTTTATTGACCTAATTTTGACCTTGATAATGGACCTTGATAATGGACGTGAAATCACTATTAAAGTATCATGTATAAACTAAAGATTCTATTACATATGTACGCCAAAAATTGTATTATTCTGATATGTGTATGTAGGTAAAAACTTGCAGTAAAGATGCCGTTGGCAAAAATGGCACCCATTTAGGGACTGTAGCCTTAAATTGTGTTATCGGAACATGGTAAGTAAAGAGCCATTTTACAAAATAGCTGAATAGTTTGATTGATTTAAAGTTCCAATCAATTTTACAGTGACACTTTAATGGCTTTAAAGTCATACCCCAACACTAAATTGTTAATTGTAATAAATCCCGATAATGTTAATTAGCGGTTAAGAATTGTTCTAGATAATATCCTAAATCCACCAGTTCAGTTTTACCCATAAAATATTAAAACAAATTATCTGGGTATGCTACATGGTCTACACCGTGAAGAAATGCTTCAGGTAAACTTACATCTAATTAGTATTCTGTGAAGAATCAAATTTGCTGGTGACTTAATTTCGCTAATAGCTTAATTTGCTAAATTGAAATGTCACTTAAAAGAACTGTATAATTGTGCATAGTGATCATTAATAGTAAACAGGTAAAAGATTTTAGTGTAATCTACATATGCTAAAAGTGTAAAGTGTACTACCATTTATTTTCTTTGCTTTTAAAGAGCTTTGAATTTATCACATTGTTTCTAGATCAAAATGACTTTTGAATGTAGGCATAAATTAAAGGCAGTCTGCAACCATGAAAAAAGTAGATAATTGCTGCAACAAACCTGGTAGATACATCTTGAAGGAGGTTCTTGAATATTGCACGGTACAAGAATGTAGCTGGTGCTGCCTGTATTTTGATGAATATTTTTTATCACTTTTAATTTTGAACCAAGATTAGAGGATTTGTAGATAACTGCTGCAACAAACCTGGTGGGTTCATCTTGAAGGAGATTCTTAAAAATTGCATGGTACAAGAATGTACCTGGTGCTGCCTGTATTTTGGTGAATATTTTCATCACTTTTAATTTTGAAATAAGATTAAAGGATTTGTTTCAACCAAGTATCAGAGTATTTTTAAGAATGGAGTACTTCTGTGTGTATAATTATTTGTATACAAAAATTAAAACTGTTGTCAATCCCTGGTATGGTTGCTGCATATGCAATGTCTACAGGTACTCAAGTTATTCTCATTTATCTAAACGAATAAATTGATTCCACACACTCTCGAAGAACACATTGCTACACAGTGGTCGATGAGGCTAGCCTTTCTGTGTCATCTTTTCATCTATGGAAAAGGTATATTTTCTATCTTATCTTCCAATGCACACATAACCCTAACCTTATTTATAATAGAATAGTATAATTCAAGAAAAACAATTAAAAGGATTATATTGTATATTATTGTTTTGTATAGCTACACCTATGCCTGCACCTATAGAAAAATACAGGATAGAAAAGAGCCTACCCATTTGTTTCAGAAAATGAAATGAAATTTAATGAATGAAAGACAAAACATAGAGGATGTTGGACCAATGTATGGGCCAATCAAAAGTTTGAACATGAGATTCCTTAAAATGGTTCTGGAAGTGTTTAAAAATTTGAGAATCTTTTATTGTTTCAGGGAAGGAGATCCACAGAATTGCACCAGATGAACAGATGCTACAATCTGCTATACGAAAAAGCTATACAGAAGTTCACTAACAATGAATAACCTGACAACATTACTGAGTGCATACCCCGGGGGGTACTTAGTACAAAAGTGATTACGGGGATGTGCCGCAAACTTGGGTAGCAAAATCAGGCTGTCTGGTATTT
>JXSR01S007347.1:120164-130880 GCA_000969725.1 Ophiothrix spiculata | reverse complement strand
GGGGGGGGTACTTAGTGGAAAGGTGGGTGTACGGACTCACGGCCAGAACGGTTGCATATTTTAACCTCCCAATTTGAAAAATGGTTTACATAACGGTTGCATTTTTAAAAATCAAAATTTTTTGACCAATTTTTCCTTTGGTTTACCTATATGCCAAATTGGACTTTTAAAGTGTAATTGAAATTGTAAAGATATATTGAACAGTCTAGATAACGGTTGTTTAAGTCAAATTGGTTTACATATTCACTTCCTCTGGTTTACAAAACAGGTGGTGCTGCCACAGCACTGTTAGGAACCCATTCAAAATATTTTTTTTAAAGGGGCCCCCATTTTAAAATCTGCCTCTGTATTTTACAAGTGGGTATTTTTGGTTGAATAATTTTATACAATTATTGTTCCCGTGCTCAATTAACATCAAATTGCATAAAATTTCTGCATTTTAACATTGTTCGTTTTCTTGTATTCAATCACATCGGTATCATTCACCAACCTGCCCTGTCATCAAATACTTGGCAGTTCCTTAACAGCATCATGTTGCAAAGCTAAGCCCTTCTATAACCCATCAGTTTTGTATACTGTAACTAGTGAAAATTTGATGGAGCTGACCTTATTGAAATGGATTTACTCATAAGTAACCATTTAGTTCTAGAACCATCCAATATCTGGAATTTCGTAACTAGATATAAAAGTCAATGTTAAAAACACAAGAACTATGGGCAAAATATGTGACCCATCATATCAAAAAGCACCTTAAGGGTCCCAAAATGAAAAATGATTTTTTGGTCTCATCTGAAAGATTATATTTTAAGCTTTAAAATGACACCTTGCTATTAGTTATTGGATGTTCGATTGCAAAGTTACATCCAAATTGGTAAAAGGCATCAAGCTGATTCAGAAAACTATAGTTCTGAGAAAAACAAGTTTAAAGTTTCTGTACTGGTAAAACTTGAATGGCGAAAGGATTTGTATCTTGTTTTTTTACAAATTAATCTTATGTTTTAGATGTTGGAGCCTGGTTAATATGATAGAGAACACTTCAAAGGTAACGTTTCTGATGAAATTAGAAATTCGACCTTGGATGTGATTTTTGACTATGCTCAGCTTCAATGGCCTGTATCTCGTAATTTACTATGCCGGTGTTAAGGTACCTTTCGATATGATGGGTCACATATGTTCTGTTAATTTATTTCATTACTAAATATGCTAACTGTAAAAGATCAAACAAGAGGCAATTGTTGAGGTTACAATGTACTATACAACCAATTGCTAATTCAAATGTATCCCAATTAGTCAAATTTATATGTCAATTATTAAAAGGCTGGTGCTTCAACACAAATAGGTTCTCCCATACCAACCTCATACTCATAGCCTCAGTTAAGAGAATTAACTTGAACAGTGAAAGTAGCCCCAGGTTAGGCATATCAGGCCTGCTCATCGCTATCTCCCATTATCAAAGCAAGGCAGTGATGATGCTGTTTGGGTAATATTGGCATAAAAATTTCTGATAGTTCTGCTTCCTCCACACATTTTACATTGGTTTCATGCTATACATAGCTTGGGCATGCAATTAACTGTACATGGCTTTGAAATGAATTTCCAGTTTTAACGGGCAATTGATCATAATCATGTGATGTGATGTGAGCAAAGTAGCAATAAAAGGTTCTTGTAATGAAAAATAGTTCCGTAGAAGAATATCTGACGATTTGATTTATTATACATCAACATGTGCGGAAGTCCCTGGGAACCATGCACTTATTTCTCTGTATAGTATTCTATCATATGCCTCATACAACTGCAATAATACAATGCATAAACATGATAAAGGAAACATGCCTCCAATACCATGCCAAATGTAGACATCGTAGAATGTATTTCTGGGTTGACAGAGTATTTGGATTTAAATGGGTAAATAAAGGTTTTACCAATTTAAAGTTAAAAATAGACCACAGATGAAAGTCTACAAATCAAAGGTGCAATAGACACTTTATTACATTCAGTTTTGGCAACAAGTACAAGATAAGGTTAATTTAATTTCCTTTGCATTTTAAGTAACTAAATTCAAAAAGACAAAAATGGGTTCAAATTTTTTAATCTTGATAAAAATCACACTAATCAGACTTATTACTATTGATATTTTCACCCTTTCTGGACCCTGCATGATATCATGCTGACAACTACATTGCTATGTTTGCTCATGGGTATTCCACACATACTACATAATGATACCATCCAAAGCATCTTGCTTCCTCTCATACCCGGGGGGGGGGGGTACTCAACTTTGGTTTTGGTAGGGATGTGCGGCCCCGATATCTGAAACCCTAGTCTAGGGAACGGAAGATTGACTCTGAAAAGGGGGTCTAGAGAACTGAAGGGACCAAAAAATGACCCTTAAGAACTAGTTTTTTGGGCAAAATTTGGGCTCTGGAAGCAAAAATTTTCGAAATTTTGCTTGAAATGGGGGCCTTGGGAACTAAATTTTGAAAAATGAGGCTAGGGAACTGAAATTTTTTGAAAATAAGGCTTGCAAACTAAGGGTTGTGCTTGAAATGGGGGTCTCGGGGAGCGACAGACAGGGCGTGAAAAGGGGGTCTTGAGGGCGGCACATACCCGTATCACCTTTCTATGTCAGTGCCCCCCCGGGCTCTCATACAAGGCTATGTAAAATCAAACACTCTTGATACATTAGCCTAGTTCAAATGTTTGTTTTGTAAATGCATGACAAAGCATTTTGTAAGCTTTTGTATAATAGTTTGTTAACCAATTAATGATTTACAGGTAAGTATTCCAATCTGGTGAAAAATTTAACATACTCTTTTTCCATCACCTATATAAAGCAATCGTAAAGTTTTGTTCTTATATCTTGAACCAAATCAATGCTACAGGCAAATATGTGTCTGAGTGACCCATAGGAACATATGAAGAGCTTGATTCCAAAACCTCTTACGTCCATTTTTATGGAATTTGAGTTTGAACCTGAAACATATAGCGCTTGACCGTACCTTCCAAGCAATGATAACGATTTGTTGCAAAACCGCCTATAATCTGTTGAAAATGTCAATCAAAAATTGACTTTGTTTCCAAAACCTCTTACATCCAAAATAGTTTTGTGACAAAACCTCTTATGTCCATGCCTGTTGTTGTTATTGGACCATAACTAATGAATTGTTTGGGGGAACCACAATTATCATTTCCCGCATCATTTAAATTAGACAAGTACTGCATGTAACTACATACTTGACAGCATGCATTGTGCTTTTATAATGTATCCAATACACTGGTCAATTAGTACCCCCTGATCTTGGCACACTGCATTTCGTCATCAGGGAGATAGCAGTAATATACCCTGGTCGCATAACTAATGAATCGCTTGATTGGGGTGGGGTGAAAACGGGGTGGGGGATGGGGAGGGTTCGTATATCAGCCAGATTCATAAGCCAAATGTACGAAGGAAAACTTACAAACTATGCTGAAACCGTTAAATTACATTGTTTTATAATCAAGTAAGGAAAGGAAACCGTATGTAATGGGGTGTTGGGGAGAGGGTAACGGAGGAGGAGATGGAGGGGAAGGGTTATGACATAGAACCCTTTGCCAAGTTATTTACAACCTATCAAAAGCCTGTGAACATGCCACAATTTGCGTGAACCACTCTGTTGCTATTGCATTTTGTGCACTTTCGGGAAGGTTTTAGCTGCATGAGCATACCTTTAAATGGTGGGGATGGGGTGGGTGGGCGGTGGAAAGGGTGGATTTTGGGCTTTAAAGGTGTTACTACATAGATGTGAATGTTTTAGTTAATAAATTACATCATTTTACACTGAAAATATGATCTTAATTTCTGAAATTGATTTATTTTGTTTGTTGTCCATTGATTAGTTATTGAGTTTGGTGACAAAACCTCTTACATCCATTTTTTTGAAACATTGTAATTAGTTTAAAAAATAATTGTCATTAGTCTGATTTCTGTAAACATAATATTGTAAACAAATACATCATTATACTTAATTTGCATGCAAACTTGATTCAAAATAACAACGTAAAAATAAACTTTCCTTGTTTTCTCAGTTTAACAAAAATGGATGTAAGAGGTTTTGGAAACAAGCTCTTCATATAGGATATTTATTTTTGTTAACAAAATATTCCATTAATTCAGCACATTTTTGACCATATCTCAACGAAACTAATATAAGCGTGAAAATTTACAGGGGTTATGGGAAAAATATGCGCTTTCATGTGGTATTAATTTCCAATTTGATTTTGTGAGTGAAAGTGATCGTAGCACACATCTTTAATTCATTGGAGTTAATAGGTGTAGATAATCCCCACTTGAGAATTTGTAATCCGTAGCAATCCTTATGTGTTTACATGAGTGAAGGCAAAAGCAAAAAGCCTGGCTACTTTGCTTTTGTAGAGGACAATAGACTATCACCTTCTTTGATTAACAAGTCTCTTTTATGTGGTAAGATTAATTCGATACTTCTTTTGTCAATTACAATTTTGTACACTTTTTATAAACTAAAACCTTAGCCCTGTTTTCAGTGCCTAGCCCACACCCACTGGCAGTATCCAGTATCGTTTAGCCACAGCTGTCCACAAGCTTTGTGTGCTGCCTGGGCTCATTGCTGTGTCTGTGGAAGGGGAGATCATGGGAACAGTACTAGCTCTACTAAAACCTTTGTCTTTTAATGAAATAATTTACAAAGCATTTAAACAGACCTATTGCCATGCATGCATGCCTGTATAATGATGACAATTTAGAATATGATCAGTTTATGGCAATATGTATTTGCAAAAAACATCCGTTATTTCTTCGGGATTATGATGTCTGTGAAGGATCAGTTCAAGACAAAATACATATGACATGCACATATAGTCAAGATTATGCTGGTTTCAAGGCGTAATGAAAAGTTTGGAGACCTGCTTATGAGCATCATCATTTTTTTACAGAAATTTGTGGGCTTCTTTTGCTTGAAACTAGATAAGAGGAATTTCACAATTACATTCCCATTTTTACAATGTGTAAATATGTGGTAAAGTTGGGATATGATATGAAATATAAAACTGCCAGGTGATTCTAAATAAGGCCAAAAATAAAAAAAAAATGTTGTGATGCCCTCCCAAGAAAAAAAAAATTGGACACCCAGCAGGCCTGCCTATTGTTTATTTTATTTTCATTTTTTTTTTTTTTATATTTCCATGAACTGATTTTGACTGGGACCTTATATTTTAATGTTTTACAAAGTCAATTTGAATGTACCATGTATCATATTACTGTAAACTGTTTTTATACTTGTATATTAATTGTCAGGTTGAAAAGAATCAAATAAAATCAATCAATCAACCAGCACTGGGCTCTTTTCCTTGTGGTTCTTGCTTGGTAGTCATGTTGCCGAAATAAAACAAAATACATAAAATGTTATCATTAAAATTCCATAAAAATGATTATATTACTCAAGCTAGTCTTCCATTCAGAGAACAATTTATTTAATCTAGTGATACTTGTCACATGCATGTAACAAACAAATAGGATTTTAAATTCCATGAAAACATCAAAACGACAATTTCTGAGATTGGATTTGTTTAAGAACTTTGTTTACAAAATACACAACACCTGTATGAGCCGATTTTGTTGGAATGATTTTATTTGTGAATACGAACAGTGATATGACAATCTACCATGCAGGTCTGTGTTGATTAAAGTACTAATATTGTGGAAAATGTGAAAATTTTGTTGTAAAAAAAATAAAGGAAGCTGCTTGTTTGGATTACTGCTGTACCATAACTTTTACATGTAATGCGTTTTATCAACCGCACACACATGTGAAATATTTCATAAACAGACAAAATCATAATAAGTATGATTTAAAAAAAATAAAGAGGCCAGATTATCAAAATTTTGACCTAGCTGGGTGAGGGCAACTCAAGTTTTTTTTTTATTTTTAGCCTAATGATGTAAATACATTTTTGGCTGAAAACTGAAATTTAAAAAAATCCATCACAGGTGCTAAATTAAATCACAAGACTGGTTATCAGAAATCATCTATGGACATCAAAACTTGTCTATGCTAGAGTCTGGAAACAACACAAATATTTGTTGTGGAAACAACAAAGAACGTTGTTGTATTAACACATTGCAATAAGTACTAAAAGTCTTTAATATTGATGACAACATGTGAGCCGGCATGTGAGATCCACAGGCAGTAGATTCTAGAGAGATTAAACAAAATTGTAGCATGTGAAATCTCTCAAGGCTAAAAATAGCATTCGTGGAACTGCCATGTGGGCATGTTACATTTACCTCTATAGCATTAAGTTTTAAAGTTAAAACAATTCTAATGACAACTTATTAAAGGTAGTAAAGCTGAGCTTTTTTTCTTATATTGAACTATTATTTTATAAAAAAGACAGATCTAAAATGCACTTTTGCTGAAGCCTGTCATCATCAATTTCAATGAGATGTTAAATTCTAATTCAAACTTTAAGTGAACCAGAATTTGCTGTCAAACATGGAGTGAAAAGTAAACACATAGTCTTCTAGTGAAGACGCAGTGCTTTAATTTATCCAGCCTAATCCATAGGTTGTTTCCTTTGCTTTGAAACTTATAGAAAAATATGTTTATGTAGTAATAGGATGTGCCTGAGACATGTCAAATGGTCAAATGGATTATAAACACTGTTTCAAACACTGTTTCCTCCCAACGTGCACCTCTTACAAACACTGAATATGGCTGACCATGGTTACAGAGGTATTGATTACCGCTGGTCTAGTCAAGCCTAAACCATGAAACTGCGGATAATGGAGCAAAACGTAGGGAGCAACTACTGTTTTGACCATGTTGATTGCTTCCCTAGAAATGTCATCATACGGCAATAACCACTGGATGTTCCCAGGAGATCTAGAGTGAGATTGGCTCAGTAACTAGCAACACTTGATTTGATCAAATCTTGTGGCATGTATGACCACCAAACAAACCCTAATGTGAGTGCAAGAAAGTTGTATCTGCAATGGTTGCCGTATGTTATACTTACACCTTGTCACTAGAATGTGAGAAATCCCTACAAAATTCTTTCCCATATATCAGTGGCTCTTGAAATGGTTCTTCAGGTTTTTACACAAAAAGATTCTTCAGTGAGCAAAGTTTTGTAATATAGGCACTTGTATTCCTTTGACGAATACCCTTGTTGTTTGGTTGCTGCCTGTGACCATCCCCCATAAACCTCCAGTAAAGTCAGCTCATGTTCAACATTGTTTTCTTTCATAATCAAATAAACCATATTTACAGCTTTAAAATGATATATGTGTGTTTCAGATTCTTATGACACTCAGAAAGTGGAGTTATGGTTTACATAATGGTTGCATTTTTCAAAAATGACAATTTTTTGACAAATTTTTCCTTTGATTTACCTATCAGTTGCCATATTGGGCTTCTAAAATGCAATTAACATTGTAAAAATGTATTGAACATCTAGATAATGGTTGTTTAAGTCAAATTGGTTTACATATGGGTATAGCATTTTTTTCGTTTCTCAAGTTTACAAAACGGGTGGTAGTCGAAAACTCCGGCCGCGCGTCCGTACCAAACAGAAATCAGAGTACCCACCCGGGTTATGATTCTTCGAAGCATGACAAGTCAGTATATGTAAAGTGAGAAATCTTACTTCAAACACAAAGTTTTCATTTTTATGTGCATTCCCACTTCAAATTTTACTTTTCAAAAGTAAATGAAACTTATATTTTGCAAAAAGTTTGAGAAAAGCATGAACATTTACAAATATACAAAGTCAGAATACGACTTCTACATGTATTTAGACTTGTATGTCATGAATATTCACATGAACTTGTGTTTATTGTGTCATTGCAAGTCTCTATACAATTTTGTAGAATACAAGGGATATGCTATGGATCTCATAACGGAGTCTGATTGCTAACTTCCTACCTCAAGTAAACCTGTATCTCCTTGTTGTGTTATTTCCTCCCAACGTGCACCTCTTACAAACACTGAATATGCCTGACCATGGTTATTGACCGGCTAGGGAGTTGTCGGAATTTTAGTGACATATACATGAAGATTTTTTACTTGAGAGGTTATCCATGACACACCTGAACAAGCTACTTGAGACAGACAAGAACCCTTCATCATGGCAGCCATTACAGACTGTCATTTCAATACAAAATCAAGGAGCAAAATATATGCAGTTCTCTCTACAAAGATAGACATGGGACATTTCTCAGAAGAAGAACACTGCTAATTATAGCCTCTGTTAAAGATTGTTGTTTCATTGCTGCATAAATCAGGCTCCATTGTACAACTTTTGGTACAACCCAAAATCATGATAAGGCTTGCTGTTCAAAGACATTCACTCACCCAAGAAATATTCGCTTGCAATATTTGTTGAATGTTCTGTGTTTTTTCTCAAATGAAGGAAAAATATTGCTTACAATGCTTGAATATTTGTTGAATCGATGGAAGGATTAGTAAAATCAACATTTTCATCAATTTAACTAATATTCAAGCACTGTAGTAGTGTCATTTACTCTCAATTTGAGCAAATAAGTCAGAGCGAATAATGCTAGCGAATGTCCCTCATGCATGGGAATATCTTTGGACATAAAGCCTAAAAACGTTATATATACTTATAGGGTATGAAGCAAAGATTAGCATGTCCTAAGTGTTCAGTCTGAAAATCTTATTGTCGAGCACAACGAGACATTGTATTCTGTTACACATTTTCATACCATAATTTTCATAAAACAGTTTCCACATGTCACGGCATTTGGGCGTATTGGAAACAATATCGATATAAACCAACCGTGTGTAAAATGGGCGTAAAAGACGTGAAGCCGTCTGCAGCGTTAGACTTAATATTTTAGCATATTAGGAGTTGATTTTTTAGTATTTTGTTACTTTTACTACAATATGTATCTCTATGATTTTACAGATGGAAATAATCGCAAAAGGATAAGAAAACGACTGAATACCGTCCCATGCATTTCCATGTTCCTAAATTGGGCGAATTGACCTCGTGTTCTAATAATCAGATCCGAGACGATCATTTCACTAGCATAACTTTATAAGGCAGTTTCTACTATATCAAATATATATGCAAATACAACTGTTTTGCATGGAAGTCAGTCAAGCAAACATTGTGTCCTTCGTGTTTGTCTTGTGGTAATCACTATTCAATAATTCTAAGTACTCAACCGGAGGGGTCATAAAGTGGAGGCACTCAACTATATAAATACATATATCAATATACATGAACAAAAAGGTAATCAAATAAAACCAAGTAGAGGTCATTTCCTAAATTTTGTTTATTGGGGTCTTGGGAACTAAATTTCAGAAAGTGAGGATAGTGAACTGATTTTTTTGCTTGTTAACCATGTTAACAAGTAAACTCCGCATCATAAGTTCTTACCCATGATTTCGACACGTCTGCAGATGAATTAAATGAACGTTTTTCTGATAATTTTTTGCAAACCAACCAAGTCTCATCAATTTGTAGTCAGAATGTATCAAGTTCTGTGACATGCGATACCGATTTGCAAAGAACAGATGATTTTAAAAATTGATCTCAAAATTCAATTGTTGTAAATTCCTGAACGAGACACTGAGGGTAAAACCACTAACACCATGACTGCCTACCGTGAGTAGCCGGGATCAATAACACTAGAACTCGCTTCACAGCGCGGGCTATTCAATTTATCTTGACGGCACACGATAGCATTATTGACCCGTTGGCAACCGTATTAACAGTTACCACTGGCCCTGTACTCATTTGTACTGATAATGGTTCTCTGCGTGTAATTGATCAATTTACAGCAAATGATTTCAGAGATCAATTTCTAAAATCATTCTTTCTTTGCAAATCGGAATCACATGTTAAAGAACTTGATACATTCTGACTACAAATTGATGAAACTTGGTTTGTGTGCAAATATTATCAGAAGAACGTTAATTTAATTCATCTGCTGGCGTGTCGAAATCATGGGTAAGAACTTATGATGCGGAGTTTACAAGCCGTACCACCCGGGATTCATGCTTTTCCCAGTTAGAATTCGATTAGGCCTATTAAGGTTTATATTATAAAAATTACACACTGAACATGAATTATTTTAATTTATAGCCACAAGGTTTGATATCAAGGTGAAGGTCCTATTTTTTCCCAAAATCATGATGTTTTTAATGCTGTATCGATTGTACATAATGTACATGTATTGCAGCTGCAAATTAAACTCCGATGTATTTTAATGCCTTAACATTGAGTGTATTGAAGTTGTAAATTACACCCGGGCATATTTTGCACATTGAGTGTGAAATACATGTATGTGTTTAACCTGGGAAGAGTTTAACAGCTTGTGATTTTTTCTTCTAATAGAAATTTTGTTTCTGTCAGTGCCTTTTTTCCTATATAATGACAAGGACATATTTTTTTTTTATCTTAACTGATTTTTTAAAACAAAAACTTCCTAACCATGCCCCTTTTATATATAGACCTATCTAATGGTGCGTCCCTTACAAATTTGCGTTATGTAATTATGTATGCGTCTAATTCGTAAATTTATTATACGGTGGTGCCCACAAGATGACTAGTTCGATTCGTTGTCTATACGTAGGTGTCCGTTAGACAAAATTATTTGTCTGCATGCCCTTACCAGAAAAATTAACCATATTTAAGCAATATGCTTAGCAATAGAATTAGGCATATATGCCTTAA
>JXSR01S007347.1:58532-70765 GCA_000969725.1 Ophiothrix spiculata | reverse complement strand
TGTCGTGCCAAAGACGTGAAAAAAGTTTTTTCGATCATGCCAACCACACATGGGCTCCCTTAACCCTTAAGTGTTATTTGTTATATTTAGTTCTATCGATCGAACCTTCTAACATCCAAATTTCTGGAATTTAGTCACTAAATATTAAGTCAAACACAAGAACTATGAACAAAATATGTACTTTTACATTTATTCCATTACTAAATATGCTAATTGTAAAAGATAAAACAAGAGGCAATTTTTGAGGCTACAATGTACAACCAATTGCTAATTCAAATGTATCCCAATTAGTCAAATTTATATGTAAATTATCAAAGGGCTGGTGCTTCTACACAAATCGGTTCTCCCATACCAACCTCATACTCCTAGCCTCAGTGAAGAGAATTAACTTGAACAGTGAAAGTAGCCCCAGGGTAGGCATATCGGGCCTGCTCATCGCAAGTAGCCCCAGGGTAGGCATATCTGGCCTGCTCAACGCTTTCTCCCATTATAAAAGCAAGGCAGTGATGATGATGTTTGGGCAATATTGGCATAAAAATATCTGATAGTTCTGCTTCCTCCACACATTTTAGATTGGTTTCATACTATACATAGCCTTTACATGCAATTAACTGTACATGGCTTTGAAATGAATTCCCAGTTTTAACGGGTAATTGATCATGATCATGTGATGTGAAGTGAGCAAAGTGGCAATAAAAGGTTTTTGTATTGAAAAATAGTTATGTAGAAGAATATCTGACAATTTGATTTATTACATATCAACATGTGCCGAAGTCCCTGGGAACCATGCACTTATTTCTGTGTGTAGTATTCTACTCATATGCCTCATACAACTGCAATAATGCAAGGCATATAGGAAACATGTTTCCAATGCCATGCCAAATGTGGACATCTAAGAGTGTATCTCTGATTTGACGGAGTATTTGGATTATAATGGGTGAAATTAAGGCACAAAAAGGTCTTACCAATTTAAAGTTAAAAAATGTCATAGACCACAGATGAAATTCAACAAATCGAAGGTGGAATACACTTTATAACACCCCTAGCAATTTCCTTTGCATTTTAAGTAACTTAAATTAAAAAAGACAAAAATGGGTTCAACTTTGTTAATCTTGATATATGTCACAACAATGAGACTTAATACTATTGATATTTTCACCCTTTCTGGACCCTGCATGATATATCATGCTGACAACTGCATTGCTAGGTTTGCCAATGGATAGTCCACACATACTACATAATGATACCATCCAAAACATCTTGCTTTCTCTTATACAAAGCTATGTAACATTATCAAACACTCTTGATATATTAGCCTAGTTCAAATGTTTTGTAAATGCGTGGCAATACATTTTGTAAGCTTCTGTAAAATATTTTGTTTAACTCATTAAATCACTCGAGTTAATAAGTGCAGATAATCCCCACTTAAAAATTTGAAATCCGCAGCAATTCTTATGTGTTTACATGAACGAAGGCAAAAGCATATAGCCTTAGCTACTTATCTTTTGTAGAAAACAATAGACTATCACTTTCTTTGATTAAAAAGTCTCTTTTATGTGATAAGATTAATTTGATACTTCTTTTTGTCAATAAAGGCCGAACCATAGTCGGCCTCAAAACAAAATTTTTCCTACCAAACATTTCAGTGCCTAGCCCAACACCTACTGGCAGTATCTAACATCGTTTTGGAACAGCTGTCCACAAGCTTTGTGCACTGCCTGTGCTCGTTGCTGTGTCTATGGAAGGGGAGATCAGGGAAATGGTACTAGCTCTATATACTAAAACCTTTGCCTTTTAATGAGATAATTTATGAAACATTTGAACAGACCTATTGCCATGTATACGTGTCTGTATACGCCAGGGAAGTAGTAACTTTACATTTATGATAATAAGCCCAACACGTGCGATCTGGTTCCAAACAAATGATCATGTCCTGAGTGATTCCATGCACTGATCATACGTATTAACAGAATAGGCGTACGTAAACATGCAAATCAGACTGATTTTTCTCGGTTGGAAAACGAAAATAACGGCAGGGGTCCCGTCCTGGATTGTGATCAAAACCTTCAGCATAACAGGTTGCTATGTTTTCCCTTATTTGTGTTTAAGACAAATGGTATGGTATCAAATAGGAGTCTTGACTTTTTCCTCCATAGACTTAACGTGTGGTAAAACTGTCCACCCCCGTTTGTTTGGAACCAAAACACACATGTTGGGTGATTTACATAAATTATGACATCACTACTTCCCCAGCGTATAATGATGATGCTCATGAACAGGTCTCCCAACTTTTCAAATGGTTATGCCTTGAAACCAATCTTGACTATGTGCATGTTAAATGTATTTCATCTTGAACTGATTCTACACAGACATCATAATCCCAAAGGAATAAAGAATGTTTTTTTACAAATATTTTCCAATTCATTTATTTATTTTCCATCAATATATATTGCCATAAACTGATCTTATTCTAAATTATCATCAAATTTTACAGACATTTTTGGGCTTCTTTCCCGGGCTTCTTTTGCTTGAAACTAGATAGCAAATTTCTTAATTACATTACCATTTTTACAATGAATAAATATGCGTTTAAGTTTGGATGTAACTGCCAATGCTGATGCAAAATTAGTCACAGGTGTTGATTCTACAGGGTGGACCAATAAAAACGTTATTGAAGTTCAAAGTCACGTAACTTGAAATCGGAAAATAATTAGAGGAATAATGTTTACATATTCATAACCTATGGTATCGTGTCCGTGTATAGTGAAAATTTCATGTCAAACAAAGTTTGCATTGGAAAGTTATTGACATTCCTGCAAAAAATGCCGAATTCCACTTTGTCCACGGCCGGGAATACTGTAATGTTCACTAGAATCACAATTAGGTGTACAATCAGCATGGTTTGTATTTCTTTATGACGTTGATGCTTATCATCATCGTATAAGATGCATATCATTGACCGAGAGTACTTTTGACATGCATGCATGCATCACAAATAACATAAGTATGGTGTACTTCCATAATAATCATTTTCATGATTGGGCGTGTCCGGCGTGAAGTTCAAGTCGATAAAGGCAGTGCGTGTATTTGCTCGTTTTCATTTATAACGTTGGTTTGTAAAGCGGTCAGAGGACTCGGAAGTTCACAAGACGCAAGAGAACACTTATTGCTGAACGGGTTTTTAGAACTGGTAGCTACGCGGCCGGCTAAGCTAACTCTGCATTAGGAATGACTTTCCTAATGCACGTATCTACTAAGACAATTGACAGAGTTAAGAACAAATTAAGTTTCAACCCTTTGCCCGGCCCCTTTGTTACAGTTTTAAATAGGGACAAAGAAAATAGCAGGATCTTGAACAGGGAGATCTGCCGCAAACATATTGCTGCTGTAAATACAGAACTCATCCTAAGATGAGTTCTCGATGCAAGTTCCTTCATCACATTCTTTAAAATCTAATCAGTAAAGCAAAACCAATCAGCTAATTAAGACAGATATTAGAACCAACGCTCATTGTGTGCACCCATGTAAACTTGCCCCGTGGACAAACCTGATTTTGACTCTTTTTGCGCAAATGGCAATAACTTCGTAATGTAAACTTGGTTTGACATGAAATTTTCACCATACAATGACAAGATACCATAGTTTATGAATATATAAAAATTATTCTCAAATTATTTTCCAATTTAAAGTTAGGTGATATGGAACTTCAATAACGCTTTTATTGGTCCACCCTGTATATATTGTAAATACATTTTTGGCTGAAAATTGAAACTAAAAAAAACAACATCCCAGGTGTTAAACTAAATCATAATACTTGTACATGTATAGTCCAACATCGCATATTCTAACACTTGTTATCCAAAAAATTGTCTATGTACATCAAAACTAGTTCTATGCTAGAGTCTGATAACAACAAAAAGCTTTGTTGTATCAACATACTGTAATAAGTACTAAAAGTCTATAATATTGATGACAACATGTGAGATCCACAGGCAGTAGATTCTACAGAGATTAAACAAAATTTTCGCATGTGAAATCTCTATGGCTAAAATAACATTCGCAGAACTGCCATGGGGTATGTTACATATGTACTTATACAGCATTAAGTTTTAAAGTTAAAACAATTCTAGTGAGTGACAACTTATCAAAGGTAGAAAAGCTGAGCTTTTTTCTTAAATTGAGCTATCATTTAATAGAAAAAGACAGATCTAAAATGCACTTTTGCTGAAGCCTGTCATCTTTAATTTCAATGAGATGTTAAATTCTACCATTGATCTCATGTAGAAAGTGGTTTAAAAACCAGAGATATTGAAAATTCAAACTTTAAGTGAACCAGATTTTGCTGTCAAACATGGAGTGAAAAGTAAACACATAGTCTTGTTGTGAAGATGCATTGCTTTAATTTATCCAGCCTAATCCAGGGGTTGTTTCCTTCGCTGGAATCCAAAGAAAATATGTTTATTATATGTGACCCGTCATATCGAAAGGTACCTTAATGTCGACATAGTAAATTACGAGATACGGGCCATTGAAGCCGAGCATAGTCAAAAATCACGTCCAAGGTCAAATTTCTAATTTCATCAGAAATGTTACCTTTGAAGTGTATTCTACCTTGTAAATCAGGTTCCAACATCCAACACATAAAACAAATGTTTTAAAAAACCGAGATAAAAATCCTTTCTCCAGTCAAGATTTACCAGTACAGAAACTTTAAACTCAATTTTCTCAGAATTATAGTTTTCTGAATCAGCCCGATGCCTTTTACCAATCTGGATGTAACTTTGCAATCGAACATCCAATAACCAAAAGCAAGGTGTCATTTTAAAGCTTACAATATAATCTTTCAGATGAGACCCAAATTTCATTTTGGGACCCTTAAGTTACTTTTTGATATAACAGGTCACATATCCAGGTAGTAATATGATGTGTCCTGAGACATGTCAAATGGTCAAATGGATTATTGGTATCAGACTTTTCAGAGGTATTGATTACGGCTGGTCTAGTCAAGCCTAACCCATGAAACTGCGGATGTTTGATCATGTTGATTGCTTCACTAGAAATGTCATCATACGGCAGTAACCACCGGATGTTCCCAAGAGATCTCTAGTGAGATTGGCTCAGTGACTAGCAACACTTGATTTGATCAAATCTTGTGGCATGTATGACCACCAAACAAATCCTATAGTGCAAGAAAGTTGTATCTGCAATGGCTGCCATATGTTATATTTACACCTTGTAACAAGAATAGAGGGTTTGCACGTGATGTCATCGTACCTGATCACAACACCATTTTCATGGGCAGTCAAATAAAAAGTCCTGTCTTATTATAATCTACCAGCAGTATCACGATACCAGATCACAACTATTGATGACAAGAATATACATTACATTTATTTAGTTTAATTTTCAAGTCTTGATTTGAAGTCAATCATAAGTTACAGTCGATTTTGATGTCTTGTTTACATTACAAATTACCCCAACCCCACCAAGATGGCGGCGAGAATGGTTGCGTGTATGGTGCGTATCGCTTCGTGCAAAGCCTCTATATGAGAAATCCCTATAAATGTCTTTCCCATATATCAGTGGCCCTTGAAATGGTTCTTCAGATGACACCTGAAAAGATTCTTCAGTGAGCAATTCTAAGTTTTGTGATATAGGCAGCTATTGCAGACGAGACTTGTTTGGTCACTGCATGTGACCATCCACCAAAAACCTCCAGTAAAGACAGCTCGTGTTCAACTTTGTTTTACTTCATATTCAAATAAACCATATTTACAGCTTTAAAATAATATGTTTCAGATACTTATGACACTCAGAATGTGGAGTTTTTTGTGTCATTGCTAGTCTCTTACACAACACAAAAACACCAGTTCACAATTTTGTAGAATACAAGGGATATGCTATGGATCTCGTAACAGAGTCTGATTGCTAACTTCCTACCTCAAGGTTTATAACTATACCTGCATCTCCTTGTTATGTTGTTTCCTCATAACGTGGACCTCTTACAAACATTGAATATGGCTAACCATGGTTATTGACCGGCTAGGGAGTGATCGGAATTTTAGTGACATATACACGAAGACTTTTTACTTCAGAGGTTATTCATGTCACACCTGAACAAGCTACTTGAGACAGACAAGAACCCTTTATCATGGCAGCCATTACAGTCTGTCATTTCAACACAAAATCAAGGAGCAAAATATATGCAGTTCTCTCTCTAAAGATAGACATGGGACATTTCTCAGTAGAAGAACACTGCTAATAATAACCTCTGTTAAAGATTGTTGTTTCATTGCTGCATAAATCAGGCTCCATTGCACAACTTTTGGTACAACCCAAAATCATGATCAGGTTTGCTGTCCAAAGACATTCACTCACCCAAGAGATATTCGTTTGCAATATTTGTTTTGTGGTTTTTTTTGTCTCTCAAATGAAGGCAAAATATTGCTTACAATGCTTGAACATTTGTTGAATCGATGGAAGGATTAGTAAAATCAACATTTTCATCAATTTAACTAATATTCAAGCATTGAAGTGTCATTTACTCCCAATTTGAGCAAATAAATCTCAACGAATATTGCTAATGTATGTCTCTAAACACTTATAAAGAGTGCTTATAGGGTACGAAGCAAAGATTGGCATGCCCTAAGTGTTCAGTCTGAAAATCTCATTCTTGTATGCTTTTCAGTGTCATGCGCAAAGGGGGCTGGGAGGGCTTTAGCGCCCCCCCCCCCCCTTACAAGAAAAGTCAGTGGAAAAAAGAGGCAAAGTCAGGAGAATATATGTAGTCGGGGAAAAGAAAAGGGACCCTCAATGGTATTTTCTACTAAACATGCTAAAAAAATTTTGCTGAGAAATTGAAATTCATATCGATATGAGTCGTGTGTGCAGTTGTGAGACCTTCTTTTTTATTTTAGCTTGTCAGTTTTCAAAAGCTACATCAAAAAAAAATTGGTCGTACCTTTTGGGCCCTCATTAGTCAGGGGAACTTCGTATCTAGCCCCACCAGTCAAACACTTTGAAGTCAAGTTTTGGAATGACAAATTTGCTCATATCTTGATTATTTTGATTACACAGATTTGCTGGGATATGGAAAAAAACTTTTGGCATTTGTCACAACACACTGCAGTTTCAAAATGTTCAGACCATTTTCAAAGCAATGAAAGCTTTTGAAAGCTATGCACTTAATCTGAATCTTCTCACCCATTATCAGTAATGAGTCTCTACTGAATTGCAATAGTCAGCGCTATATTTGTTTTTGTTATCAAAATGAGACAAATTGCCAATAATCAGTGAGAAGATTAGTGAGTCTCTACTGTGATAGTCAGAGCTATATTTGTTTACTGCTCTTGACTTCAGTTATCAAAATGAGACAAATTGCCAATAATCAGTGAGAAGATTAGTGAGTTTTAGTCAGAGCTATATTTGTTTACTGCTCTTGACTTCAGTTATCAAAATGAGACAAATTGCCAATAATCAGTGAGAAGATTAGTGAGTCTCTACTGCAATAGTCAGAGCTATATTTGTTTACTGCTCTTAACTCTAGTTATCAAAATGGGACAAATTGTCAATAATCAGTGAGAAGATTTTGATCTAAGCCCTTAATATAAATCTCATCCATTATTGGCAGCGAGTCTCTACTGGAATATAAAGCGCTATATTTTTTAACAATTCTTGACTTTTGTTATTAGAATGAGACCCCATGCCAAAAATCATTGAAAGATTGGGATCTAAACTTTTGGCATTTCTTTGTCACAACACACTGCAGTTTCAAAATGTTTAGACCATTTTCAAAGCAATGAACCCTTTTGAAAGCTATGCACTTAATCTGAATCTTCTCACCCATTATCAGTAATGAGTCTCTACTGCACTGCAATAGTCAGCACTATATTTGTTTTTGTTATCAAAATGAGACAAATTGCCAATAATCAGTGAGAAGATTAGTGAGTCTCTACTGTAATAGTCAGAGCTATATTTGTTAAATGCTCTTGACTTAACCCTTTTGATCCGATAGAAAGCGTTAGCGTTTCTAAAGGAGCTTACGAGAGAACGCTCAGGCGTTCCAATTCGTATTGAGTGCATATTAATTCAGTATGGGCTATGTACACCTATATGGAAATTCAGGACCAAAAGGGTTAAGTTATCAAAATGGGACAAATTGCCAATAATTGTGAGAAGATTGGGCTCTAAGCCCTTGATCTAAATCTCATCCATTACTGGCAGCGAGTCTCTACTGGAATATTAAGCGCTATATTTGCTAACAATACTTTTGTTATTAGAATGAGACCCCATGCCAATAATCATTGAAAGATTGGGATCTAAACTTAATCTAAATCTTCTCACCTATTATTCACAGGGAGTCTCTACTGGGTTAGTCAGTGCTAAATTTCTTTACTGCTATTGAATTTTGTTATAAATCTAAGAATAAGACAACACCAATCAGTGAGATAATTTGAATCTAACCCTTACTCTATTTGAAAACAACCTTTAAATTTTTTTATCACAACATGTTAAGTAAAGAGGCATTTCACAAAATAGCTGAATAGTTTAGTTGTTTTAAAGTTCCAATCAATTTTACAGTGACACTTTAATGGCTTTAAAGTCATACCCCTACACTAAATTGTTAATTGTAATCAAATCCGATAATGTTAATTAGCGGTTAAGAATTGTTCTAGATAATATCCTAAATCCATCAGTTCAATTTCTGATATTTTATTGTCACTTTTTGGATAATTTGAACATTTTTTCACTCATAAAATATCAAAACAAATCATCTGGATATGCTACATGGTCTACACCATGAAGAAACTTGCTTCAGGTAAGCTTACATCTAATTAGTATTCTGTGAAGAATCAAATTTGCTGGTGACTTAATTTCGCTAATAGCTTAATTTGCTAAATTGAAATGTCACTTAAAAAGATCTGAATAATTGTGCTTAGTGATCATTAATAGTAAAAGGTAAAGGATTTGAGTATAATCTATATATGCTAAAAGTGTGAAGTGAATATGATATGCTACCATTTATTTTCTTTACTTTTAAAAAGCTCTGAATTTATCACACTGTTTCTAGAGCAAAATGACTTTTGAATGTAGGCATAATTTAAAGGCAGTCTGCAACCATGGAAAAAGTAGATATTTGCTGCAACAAACCTGGTAGATTCATCTTGAAGGAGGTTCTTAAAAATTGCACGGTACAAGAATGTATCTGGCACTGCCTGTATTTTGGTGAATATTTTCATCACTTTTAATTTTGAAACAAGATTAAAGGATTTGTTTCAACCAAGTATCAGAGTATTTCTAAGAATGGAGTTATTTTGTGTGTATAATTATTTGTATACACAAATTAGAACTGTACTCAATTCCTAGTATGGGTGCAGCATATTCAATATGTCTACAGGTAGGGTACGCTTACCAATTACCGGACAGTGCCAGTTACCGGACAGTTTCAACTAGTTACGTATTTCAATCCCTCTGATATGTGTAAGCAATGTCCATCCGAATTGTAATTTAAATAAACTAAAGATCGGAAAGTTGCTGTATTTAAATTGCCGTTTTTATGGCCGGGACATCGAAAATAGCTCCCGAAAAACGATTATGAGAGAGGCGAGTAGCTCCAATAATGATTGAAAATATGTTACAAATAAGGTTGTATAACACAGTGTGATCACTTCTTGCTGGTCTTACGTTTTGTACATTCAATAAAAACTAATAATATTTACATTTTCATGTTTATATAGAATACACTTTCGACACCAGACGCCGGTTTGACTTTTTACTTCGCATTTGCTCATTTCAAGAACTGTCCGCGATATGGCATAGCAAATCTGCGTGTGTGCCAATTCCCGGACGGACGCCCTATTGTTTAAGGCTGGGGTAGACCCTCAATAGCATAATCCGTTTTGTAACTTTAACTATCAAACTAATTGCATAAACTATATAAAAGTTACATTTTTAGAATAGGGTTTTCATCCTGAACATGATGATGATACCAGTTTTTGACCAAAAATGTCAATTTTAGCAAAAAAATGCCAAAAAACACATTTTTTGCCCAAACATTTCTGGAACGCCTAAAATAAAATTTGCATTTGTGAATTGTTAAACTTTTTTGCTTTTTGGAATCTAGAAATAAATATTTATGAAGGGTTTTCTCAAATTTTTGATTTTTATCTTGGTTTTTTTTTTTAATGCCAAAAATAGGTCAAAAAATGTAAAAAAAATCCCACCGCTGCCACCAAAAAATGGCAATTTTTCTAAAAATAAGATAAAAATCAAACATTTCAGAAAACCCTTCCTAGACATTTGTTTTTAAATTCCAAAAAACAAAAAAAGTTCAAAATTTTTATGAATGCAAAGCTTTCCAGAAATTTGGGTGGCAAAAATACTTTTTGGCAAAATCGACATTTTTGATCAAAACCAATAATTATTATGTTCAGGGTGAAAATTCACTTCTAAAAATGTATAGGCCTACCTTTATGTGGTTTATGCAAGTAGTTTGAGAGTTAAGAGTACTAAAACCATTTATGCTAGTTTAAGTCTACCCGGAGCTCAGGGGGTATTTGCGCGTGAAAGATGAATTTTACTCATATTGACATTTAGTATTTTAGGCATGTTGTAACTTATTGCATGAAATACTTTTTTTGCTAAGATATTCATTTAAATGATAATTATAAACCCTGTCGGTAATTGCGACGCAATAGCGTAGAGCTAATTTAAGTGTATTACTTATTCATGATTTCATTCAGAAAGTATTGCGCCAAATTACGTTGACATAACATAGATGCATCAGAAATGGAAAAGTAGCAAAACCAGTGCCTAAAACAATATCTTACTTACATGCAGGATCAAAAGCAGCTAATATATTTACACTTCTAGGCCCTACTATCCTACAAGATAGGCCCACATGTATCTTAAGACTCCCCTTCGCCATAACTGTGTACATTATGATTTTAGAAGAAGAGAAGTGCATTTATTTTCCCCCATCTTATATGTTATCAATACCCCTATCACTTTGAAGTCATTGTATATCCTATTATAGTCATGATAGTATAATAGGCCGCAGTTCTTTAATGAAGCATAATGTTACCAGTATTATAGGTCTTATACATATATCAGACATCCTAGTTTGATATTGTTTGTAGTCCCGTTTGTAGTCTTGCACATATGCAAATTTTAACAATTAATGACAAAATCAAAGTAGACCTACTAAAATATGTTTTGAATTCTATTCCGATCATTTAACAAGGCCCACTACTCTGACTTAAAACGACAACCAACGATAAGCCATATCTTAAACACAGGATTTTTATGATTCTTTATATACTCTATCCCTTGAATTATTGTATGACGTACAACATTCCTATTGGCTTATATGAAATAACCCTTTAACCAATTATTACAGGCCTATACTTTTAATCGCTCTTAAAATTCCCCGGGGGACCGCTAGCATATACTAAAGAGATAGACCTTCTTATGCTCGTCACAGCACCTAAAAATGGACCATAAACGACATAATTGTCTACGGGTCATGTTTTTTTAAGGTGTGGCCCAGAAATTGTCTTAAAATGTCAGTTTTCTGGTCTAAACCATTTGTATAAAAATAATTTTGTCAACAATATACTTCCACCGTTTCTTCACAGCATGGTATGGCAAAAATGGGGTTTATTACGTCATCCAAAATATGAATTGCCGAAAACTGCGAATGGTTATTATCATCAGAGAACGATGTTTGAAGTATTATTTCGTATAGACAAAATTTGTAATATTAGATTGTTCTCAAGGAATATGTTTTTTAGATATGTTTATTAGGCTTACGTTATCCAAATAATTGAATTTGGTCAAAACATAATCATTCATAACTGTAGAACTTGTTTTACTACTTTTATCATATATTTTATATATTCACGTACGTAATTATTATTGTCTACTATGTCCTCGCCTAAGAGGAGGGGGCGAAAATGAAATGGGCATGCAAAAAGTGTGGTTGTTTTATACCATAGGTATAGGGTAGGGTCTCCTCTTTCCATTGATACCAAAATCATGAAAATCGGCGAAAGCAATATGTAATGATGGTGTCGTTAAGTACTTCAGGTCGGAAAATGTCGCGGAAATCTGATTTTCGGCAAAAATTGAAAAAAAAATCAAAATTTTGCTAACAAAGTTCTACACTATCAAAACTTACTGTTTAAAAAGTTGCTCTTTAAAAAGACGTTGATTAAAGTGTTATTGTTTAAATT
>JXSR01S007347.1:33177-49418 GCA_000969725.1 Ophiothrix spiculata | reverse complement strand
TTTGCATCATTTGAAGTATAAGCTGTAATAATGACATCATGCAAAGGTTCATTGTCAAATTCAAACCCTATATATCAAAATATTTAGATATTCTATTATTTTTAATTATCGTTGCCGATAACGATAAATACTGCCTTCTATAGTTGAATTTTTAGAATTGGCCTTTTCGGGAGTTCTAATGAAAATTCAAAATTTCTTTTGATTTATTTGCAATCTATGATATGAAAGGAATGTTTTACAAACAAATCGTTGGCTTTTTGTCATTGTATAGCATCAATAAATACGTTTAGAGAATAGCCTCATACCCAAAATCAACAAACAAAATAAAATTCAAATTTTGTGACTTTTTTGAAGGTTTTGATCAAAATTTTCCTGATATCTGGTAATTGACTGTTATTTTCTAACGTAGGAAAGGAAAATCATCGACAAACAAAGTTTCAAAATTTTGTCCAATGCCCCTTTAAATAATGGCATGTAATGTTCCATATTCTACACGAAGCAGGGATCCCCCCTAGTGGCTGGTAAAAACACAACATTAGCAGCGAGCAAAGCGAGCAGCGAGGGCGCCGCGTGGTCCTATTAGATGGACTAAACACTGCTCGTAACTGTTCGTACGAGTTATTGTGACCAAGCACTAACTTTGAGAAATGTGAAATGATGTTGAAAAACCAAACAAAAATAACATCACAGTTTTATGAAAACCCAAATACCGGTAGTAAATTAAGATCCTACATTTTGTATACACCTTTCCAATTGGTTGGTAAAGCTGATGTAATTCAGAAACTTATACCAATGCACATGGACATTAAAAAAGCCTTTTTAAATTATTAATCAAAATACTTACTCTAGTAACAAAATCGTGGTGATTTAACATGCAAAGCAAGCATTTCTGGGAAAGCGGTATATGCTTTGCACTTTTGACAATGTCTTGAAAAGTATTGAAATTGACATATTATTTGCAACTTCACTAACCATGGCATGAATACATATGTTTGAAATTTTAGAAAACATTTCATGAGTTCTGCGCATAAAAAATATTTTACCAACCAATTGACGTCCCAACCTTTTGGCAGCATATCACCGCTGTTTGATGGGTTCATTTATTAATTTTTTGACAAAAATGCACTGTTATAATAAATGCAGGTCCTTAAAAGTGTTTAAAGTAGTTCTGGAATTAGGTGTTGAATTGTTATATTTGTTTCCATAATTCAATTTCACAGTTTATCTCCAACAAATGCTCATTTTAGATCAAAATACATCATTTTTAGCCCATTGTTTCGAGATTTTATTATTGGTGGTGCTATTAATTGTTTTTGAAATTAATTATTTGCATATTGCATAAATAAAAAATTTAGTGTGTAAATTTAACATGTATAAAATTTGTTTTTGGTCTCTTTTACCTTATCCATGTGGCAAATGTCAAAACTAAGGGTCATAGATTCTTAAAACCTGGAAACGTGATGTATAGAAATAGCGCCACCAATAATGTGCCTATATTATTAGTGATCAAACAGCGGTGATTTGAAACCAGGACCTTAAAATTCATGAATTAAATAGTAAGTTTAGATCCTACATTTTGTATTTTGACTTTCCAATTGGTTGTTAAGGTTGACATAACTCAGAAATGCTAATACACATGTATACTAAGAAAGCATTTCTAAATTATTTAAATCAAAACATTTATTAGAAATGCTCTTGTAACGAAATCATCATGATTGAACAGCAAGCACTTATGAAAAGCCTTTGGAAAGTACTGAAATTTACATATTTGCAACTCCATTAAGCATGGCATGAATTTTGAAATGTTACATTTGAAATCATTTCACAACTTTTGCACAAAATAAAATATTTTACCGACCAATCGACCCAACCTTTTGGCAACAAGAAACCAGGGCCTGAAACCTTCTTTGGGGTAGTATGTGTGATAAATGTCAGTAATCATAGCTTTGTTAGGTTATGGAATATTCAATTCTAGTGCATGTTTAAACTTGCGAATTATGAGTGCCTCCCCCCTTCCCATTCATGAACCATATACCTTAAAGGGACTAGCCTAGATTCCACTTAGAATTAAAAACGTATGGAAATGCTTTAAATAAAGCTTAAAAGTGTAGTAAAATCCAGAAAAGTACAAAAATTTACACAGAAATGGCTCAAATTGACAGCGAATTGATTTGCAATATATCTATATGTGATGGTGGTGTGACTACCCAGTGTTTCTTAATCCAAAATTTGTACCTCCGTCTGGATTTACCAGATAAAAGATCAAATGAAGCTCTTGGAGATAAGTTAATTCATATCAAAAGAGAAACAATTTTTATCAAAAATAATTTTGTTTACCCATCACAGGTGTAGAAACAAGATCTTTTTAAGATTTAAAACTAGAAACACTTTTTCAACCATTTTTTTGTCGCCGATACAGCTGGTAAATAATTTCTTTTTTCTCCTCTGTTACACAAATTCAGCGGAAACTACTGGTAGGATATGTTAGTATAATCATATACTATCGATACATGTGAAAAAATATATAGTCAGAAAATCAGCGGACATGATCTAGGCCAGTCCCTTTAATTACTTTTAGCACAGTAAGCTTACAATGCTTAAACAAACTTTCCTGATAGTTATTCTTAATACAGTCTTTGAAAAATGATTTATGAAAGTACTATTTAACATCCTGGTTAGTTAGTATCAGTTAGTATTGTCATTTAAATAACATCTTTCAAAGGAATATTTTGGATCATGCAACATAAAAAGAATTTTGCCATATATAACTTTGGCACAGTCAGGTTCAAAAGTTTAATACATAGCATTGAATGTACACCATGATTTTTAGTTAACTAACCAACAAAAAAATGGAAAATCTTACTTTAGTTGGAAATAAAAAGGAATCACTTTCGCAAATTTCATACCCAGAACAAATTGTTGTTGCTGTCATCATTATACTATTAGCAATCACAGGAATTGCAGGCAATTCTATGATTATCATGGCTGTCACCTTTTCTCGCAAACTCCAAACAACTACCAATGTTTTTGTAACCAGTTTAGCTTGCACTGATCTCTTATCATCCTTTTTCTTCATCTGGTTTGCGGTTGGAGTCTTGGGTCGCGATGGATGGCTTATACCAGAAGCTCCATGGCTGTGTTCATTGACTGCTTTCATGACCTATGCATGTACAGGCACTAGTTTGTATACGCTTGCAGCGATAGCAATCAACAGACTTGTTTTTATCCGAAAGCCATTCTTGTATCACAAGATCTTCACATCATGGAAGCTTGGCCTATTTGTAGCTTTGCCGTGGATTTTACCCTCCTCTTTCATCATAATATTTCTTGCCACAGGAAATGGAAAACTTGGATATGACAAAGAACATGTTTCCTGTTCTGATATTGACAGTCATGGGAAAGGCAACATTTTCAACCTTGGTCAAATTCTGCTTGGATTTCCCATTCCGGTCTTGATAATTGTCGGAAGCTATACACATGGATCTACATATATCTGAAAAAACACTTCAAAAATCAGAAGCACAAAATTGTCCCAAACATTTCTTCTACAAATTCTGATGGCAACAAGGTAACAACATCTGAAGGTAGAGACCCTGATTATGATTCAACAAGCATTTCCATGGAGACTTTATCCAGTAAACTTGCAACATCTGCTTCCATAGCAGATTTAAGCAGCACCATAGCAACAACTCAGAAACAAAGGATATCTCAGAAGCAACTCCAAATCACAAAGAATCTTTTTCTAGTCGTCTGCGGATTTTTTCTCTGCTTTTCGCCTTACTTTGTGGCAATAGGAGTAGACCTTTTCACAGCCACTGATCTTCATCATGTTGCATTCTATTGCCAGTTGTCACCATTTGCAAACAGCGCCCTAAATTTTGTGATCTACGCTTTCAAACATCCCGATCTCAAAGTGGTGTTAAGATGTATCATGAGGTGTTCTTATACAGATATCCCTCAACCATCTAGACTCTTGAAATTCCTTCGCTCTGAAATTTGACAATTTACGATCCATCCAAAATACCAGCTAGCTATCATTGGAGCTCTCCACATGGGCAAATCAATCTCAACTTATGTAGACTTCACACAGATGTATCTAGATTAAACTGGACTTGAGCTCATATTTACATTCCACTGGGGCAAAGTCAGCCCCAAATAATTCTCAAAATGAATGCTTTCACATATGAGAGATGGCGAATGATAGTGAAAGTACCTGATATACAGATCAGTAATGTAAAGATTAAATGTAAATATACCTCATATATAGATTCTATCCTCTGATTGGAGCATGGTCCGAATGCCTCAACTTTTTTTCAAACTTTTTTAGTTTTTTGGTACCAAAATGTTACTCGTATTTTTCTCATAAACCATGTGAAATTTCCCAGCTGAATTACGTTTCATTTTGGAGATATACATGAAAGTGTGTCTAATTATGGTAACCATAATTTATTTTACACAGTAACGTATAGGCGGCTCTGAAATACAAAATTGGCCATAAAATAAAAACGGTTTGACCGATTGAGCTGAAATTTGACACTTTCATATTTTGAGTTGTTATCTTTCATATGACATTAAAAACTTAATTTTGAAAAATCGGACCAAGCTCTTTTAAAAGTGGGAGCTTGGAATTAACTATGCCTTAAATTTACCTGGGCATAGTGTTTATCATATACCAATTGGCTTGATTTAAGCCAGTCAATAGTAAGTTGTTATAGCCCTCTCCAAACGAAATCAGTACATTAAACAAATATTGACTGCTCTTTCATTCTGGCAATAGTAAAACGAATTCCCCCTTGCTATTTCAATTTGATTTGACTTCACATTCCATCTGTAGCATCAGGAATTAATTCTGCTTTACATCAATTCATCTTTCTTATCTAATAGAGTGCATGCAGAATGGATCAGCTAAAAATAAAGTTGCTATTTTGTAAACCATGTATTTTTTGGAAAATAGATTTCACAAAACATTTCAATAGCTGAAATTAGAGCAGTGCTTGTTATCATAATTTGATTTCAAACAATTCAATTTTGGTTTTAACACACTTTAATGTCTAAGGGGGTCCATTTGGACCATGGATTTCGTTTTTCGCGCGTAGCGTGAAAAACGCAATATAGCCCAATAAAGCTGTTGTATGTAATTGTCAGGATACGGTTTGTGCATGTTTTGGCCCAAAATATTCCAAATCGGTCGCATTGTTTTTGAAAAAAAAATAGCATAAACTGGTGATGATGGCGCTTTTCAAATTGTTTTTGTCCCGAAAAACAAAACAACTTTTTAAAATTTTTATTTAAACAATGTATTTGTAATTATCTGCTATTATGAGCCAAATTTCAGTGAAAAAATTCCTTTGGGAAAGCAGATTTCATTTTTTTTGGTTTCATATGAATTGTACAGGGTGTCCCAATAAACATTGTGCATGGAAACGGCGCTGATTTTCTCAGAAGTTAGGCACACCAGTGACCTCAAAGTTATACATATTAAAGCCCATAGTTTTGTTCATCATCGCTGAAAATTTCAAGAAAATCCATCGATGCAAACCAGAGATATTATAGATTTTGTCTGCTTGTATCATTTTCCTTATGCACAATGGGATTCCTGTGGATTTATAAGCATGTTCACAAAGAACATCGAAAGGGTCTGTACAACATTAAACGATTGAATAGTTTAGAGCAGTTAAGAGTGACAAAGTCACTGCATACGTTTCGCCAATATTCTTTAAAAGGTAATCATATGAAGCCACTTTGGATATGTTACTTTTTCTTTATCTATTTTTATCATTTTCTCTATATTATATATGATTTTTACTATTCGAAAAAGTAGGTTTATTGGCAAAATTACTCAATGCTTCCTATATATTGTGTATATGCTAAGGGAAAGCTGGTTTCTTTTTCTTCTTTTGGAAACTGAAAACTTAATCTAACAAAGTAAATGATATTTATATTTTATATATTTGCACCTAAAACCAAAAACAAAAAAAAACAAAAAAAAAACAGATAGTTGTCTTAGTTCTTTCAGGTCAAAAGCAGTAAGTCCATCACAAGGTTAGTATTAATGACAATTGTTCAGAAAAGGGAAAACCTCTACGAAATCGTTTAATCAAAAATTATTTTAATAGATCTGGCTGCTCGCATTGCTTCTAAAAATTCTAACATCACCAAAATAATGTTGTTTCTTAATATCAAACAATAAAAACATAAATCAATCACATGATATTTGTGTCATTAGTGTTTTAATAGTTGCGTTGTTTTATATTTTGGTTCTATTCTGATAGTTCTTTAAAGTCATGTTAGTGGTCGTTTTTCACTTGTTCATTTTATTTTATTTTTCTGGTCATTAACATGCTGCACTTCCGTCAATCTGTCTCCATTGGCTGTTGATTATCTTTGACTCTTAACAGCATGAGAAATATTTACAGTAACATTTCTCAAGCATTGATTTCGCATAGACCCTTTTTCATGCCCTCTGATTACAGGCTTAACCACAGGATTCTCATTGTGCAGGAGGAAAATGATACAAGCTGACAAAATCATCGATATCTCTGGTTTGCCTTGATCGATTTTCTTGATATTTTCAGCGATGATGATCAAAACCATGGGCTTTAGAATATATAATTTTGAGGTCGCTGGAGTGCCTTTCTTCTGAGAAAATCAGCGCCGTTTCAATGCACAATGTTTATTGGGACACCCTGTATTGAGTTGGTGTATCACTGTGTACAGTTTCAAAGATAAATAATATGGAGAACATTGTATGTAAATCGATCAAAATCCAGGGTCTATATGGACCCCCTTGTGCACTAACGGGATTCTAAAACACCTTATGTACTTTAAAGTGCATAATAAGTGCATAACTATAAGTGTTGATAGTTCTTATTTATAAAATAACACTCAATCTTATGAAAAATTATCATTTATGAAAATATGGCACCTCTATAACATCACATATGCTGTCAGATACTACCAAAACTTTGCATATATATATAATCAACTAAATCAATATTGTAACCAAACTACAGTAACTATATCATTCTATAATCTACAAACATGTCAAGAATGAAATGAATTCTACAAGTGCAACATGATCATCAACACTTGTGGTACCTGCTGATTTCTGATTTGTCGTAATGTGTCTCCATATCACAAGTTAATGATCGGCTTCATTTGAGCACTTTACTGACATACATATCTGACAAAATATGAGGTGTTGAAAACCAAACATGCATAGTTGGAAATATTCAAAATTACAAATGAAATGTATATATTCCTTGATTAATTTAGCACTTTTTTCAAGAAACTTGTTTAGCACTTACATGTATTTAGTACCTCGTCCTTCACGTACACACTCTCTTAATACACCCACTATTTGTGTGCTTGCCAACATGATTTTTAGACAGTTTTATAGCTATGATGGTTTGGTCAGAAGTGGTCAGGAACCTGAATATCCAACGCTCAGATTAAATAACCACCACAAATATGCTTCAGAGTTCATTTCTGGAGTATTTAACAGCATTTTGAAGAAAATCAAGCAATTTGATAAAAATTGGTAATTTGCATAACTCTGCATTAAGGGTGCAATTCATGATTTTGATATGGCCTGTTTTCTAGCTAAATAAAAAGAAGAGTACAACATAAATATACTCTGAAAATTTCACTTTCACTTGATTCCGACCTTCCGTTTCCAAATTACAACTTTTCAGCATTTTGAACATCCCCATAGACTACTGTGTTGTAATTACTGTCGGGGCCCCGACAATAATTAGAAAATGACACATTTTCTTGATTTTCTCAAAAATGCAAGCACGCATGAAAGAATGGTTTGGGGATCGTAACATATACCAGTTGAGGATTCTTATAAACCAAAAAACTCAAGTTTGATAGAGGTGACCTTGAGGGTGAAAAGTAAATCATGAATTGCCCCTTTAAGATAACAAGGAGGAAAGAAGATGATTCTAGTTAAGTTGGAGAGTTAGGCATTCAAACACTCTACAGAGTTGTTCATCGCCAATCAACAACGATGCATCCATGCCTCCACATATTTTTATCGCGCAAGGTTGGCTTTAGCCACCCGAGCGTGATAAAAATATGCCGACGCATCGGATGCAGAGTTGTTGATTGGCGATGAACAACTCTGTAGGGTGTTTGAATACCTTTCAACAACGAAAATCTTCCTGAAAATGTATTGAAATGCCCTAGCCTACGGGTGTCTCCCTACCTTCCTTTTGATCTTGTAATTTCTTGTTTATTGTAAGCTTAAGCTGACTAGTCGTCTCATTTTTGCGTCCGACTTGGACTGTTGACATACTGACATGACACTTGACTGACCTGGGTTTTGAGGTGGCCTTGGACTTTGACTGACTGTACAGATGCTCAGGGCGCACATTCCTTTATTACTGCGATTTTCAGTCTTTCTACTGTGTAGATCCAAATTATGCCTTTTTGTCATCCAAATTCCAGCGCAAATTGCATTGTAAATTGTCCTGTTATAGCTTTTTCGCTAGTTACGCATTTTTGCGTAGTTCAGTGGTACGCAATTGTTCGGAATTGAGCTACGCAACTTTGCTGATCTAGGGACGAAGTTTCCCGTCGTCTTGTTTGTTGTGGCAACAGCATAAATTTGCGTCGCCACTCGATCAAACGTTGTTCCCGATTGGCTGTCACTGTTTTTGAGTGGTTCTGAGTGAGGGCGCTCATAAGCATTCGCGCCAGATTTGCAACAGTGAAGTCATTCTTTCAGTTGTGGAGTTAACATGTTACACGTTTATTTTTCGCTCTTGAGTTTTTCCTGAGTTCTGTACGACAGCCCATTTTATCAACTTTGACTTTCATCAATATAGCGGCAGACTCTGTAAAGAAATATGGATTATTTACTGGAATAAATCTATTGGAATATTATGTGCATAACCTTATATTTTCTTTGTTACTCCATCATTTTCAAGTCTTGGTTTGTATTAAATCCCCAAAGTTTCCCCGTATTGATCCATCGTCGGTCCATTACAGTATGAATGTTTTCAAGTTAACAAATACTCATCTTCATAAAAATATTCAGCAGAATCTGATGCAAAATTCTATGTTTGTTGTTTTTTACTGTTCCCAAACGCCAGTTTTTGTACGTACTAAAGTTCCCGACGCGCTATGAACAGTGCGCCGACTTATGTGTACTACATAAATGCACCTCCATGTATGCTGTGCCGTGCATGACGCGCTTATTTGAATATCAACTGTGGATTCATCACAAATCAACAACGGCGCGCTCCCATATAAGAAAATACGATGAGTTCTTGAATGTAGAATCACCAACTCACTGTATCTCTTTATACAGGAGCGAACCGTTGTTGATTCGTGATGAATCTACAGTTGATGTGCAAATTAGCGCGTCATGCACAGCACGGCATTTACGGAAGTGCGTTTACGCAGTACACAAAAGTCGGCGCACTCATCATCGCGCGTCGGGCACTTATATAGTACGAGCAAAAGCATGGTGCTTGGGAAAAAATGATAACGTCAAAGCACCAAACATTCACTAACTAGCACTTTGCTTCAGATATGCTAAATATTTTTATGAAGATGAGTAGGCCTATCTGTTAAATTGAAAAACATTAATTCATCCATTTTCGTTGTTTTTCGTTGTTGAAAGGTATTCAAACACGCCAAAGAGTTGTTCATCGCGAAACCAACAACTCTGCATCTGATGCGTCTGCGTATTTTTTTCACGCTCGGGTGGCTAAAGCCACCCTCGCACGATAAAAATACGCAGACGCATGGATGCATCGTTGTTGATTCGCGATGAACAACTCTTTGGCGTGTTTAAATACCTAAATCAGCTATAACAAGGTTGAGCCAGCCTGCTTTACAAAACAGGCTCATTATGTCCTTAGACAAGACATTGTATCTCACTAGCTTTTTTTATTCAAGTGATACTATGGAGCTCCATGAGGAATATTTTGATAAGTTTTGCATGGTAACTACTTAACAATGATTCAAAATAAGCTTATTTGCAAAAATTCTTGCCAATGTTTCCAAACATTTGGCAAGAATTCCTGAAAAATTAAGAAAATTCTCATACTGATATTAACCTAGCCTACCCAACATAGTAGCTAACTGTACTTCTAAATGGTGCATTTTAAAGGACTCTGCATATCATTATCATTTGTTATTAACATTACTATGGTTTGTAATTTTCAGAAAATATCTTTTAAAGCTTTTCCATGGTGCATTACAGAAAAAAAAAATTTGATCAAAATTCAATTTTAGGCAAAAATAAAGTACAATGTAACATCTTTGGAAACATTTGTCAAAATTAGGGTTTCGATGTTCCTATCCAGGGTTCCTATGTAGCTGTAACATTACAAATACAAATAGCAAAGTTTGTTATGGCAATATCAAGAAACAATTAGATTACAAATCAAAAATAAATACACTATAATTTGATTACTTGACCAAATTTGATTATCTTGTCCGCAGAAATCCAGGGAAGTAGCAGAGTACAGTTGAGTATGTTGCAGATAATATACTGAAATTGACTTGTATATATAAAATAGACTATAACTTGAAAACAGCCCCGTTTATTTTGAGATTTTTGTAAGGGTCTTTTATGGCTTCTCAGTGCTTTAGCATAAACATTAATGGCATAGTCAATTTGAGGTAAATAATGAGGCTAACCCATAGCAAAAAAAACTGTGCCCATCAGATGGCCATCTGCTGGCCATCGGATGGTTATCGGATAGCAATACCATCCGATAACCATCTGATGGCAATTTCACATGCAAATTAGTTGCCATCGGCTGGCCATCCGCTGGCTCATTTCCCGATGGCTTCCCGATGTGCGTTTGCCGATGGCTTGCTGATAACCATCCGATGGTTATCTGATGGCAATTTCACATGCAAATTACTTGCCATCGGCTGGCTCATTTCTCGATGGCTTCCCGATGTGTGTTTGCCGATGGCTTGCTGATAACCATCCGATGATTATCCAATGGCAATTTCACATGCAAATTAGTTGCCATTGGCTGGCCATCCGCTGGCTCATTTCCCGATGGCTTCCTGATGGGTGTTTCCCAATGGCTCTTGATGTTTACAAAATAGGACTAGGACCGTGTCATAGGTATAATATAGGTAAATGCTTTGTATACCTAAAATGTACCTACACTGGTGCATTCTAGGTATATTTTAAGTACATATGAATGAACCTATTTTTTGCCAGGGTAACTCAACAATTTGAAAGTGCAATAATCAGTTAAATAAAAATAAAACACGCCAGAAGTCCTACAACACAACCCATTTCCAAATTATTCATCGTAAGAGATGCAGATTATTCTAACAGTAGTAAATTAGTAGTAATAGTAATAAAATTATTTTGGCTTCTAACCAAAAAACTTTAAATACTCAATGACCCCCCTCCCTTTTTTTTTAATGATCAGATACTCAATGACCCCGTTTTTCTTGTTCACACCTGCAATTTTTTTTCGCTAATATGGCGTTTTTAAGGAAATTTTAACGACTGTTTCTTAATTTTCACGCACTAACCGCACATTTTTAACAATATTGTAATTTTATAACAATTTGATCTTAAAACAGGACTATTTTCAGTTTAAGTCATACACCCCCGTCACTTTAGATACCCTAGTGAGTGCCCTCAGGGGCTTTTTAATCCTCTTCCTGGTATTTAACCAGTTACTGGCTTTAATAGAAAATGCTGATAGTTTAAATATTTAGACACTTGCATGGTACTTAAGTTGACGTTAGAGCTGAAGTCCATCGATCTCCCAGAACATTGTTAATAAATAAATAGGCCTACTTCGGTATACTGGTACAGAAGCAATAATAAGTTTACTAATTATAGTTAAGCTTAACAACCCAAATTAAGCTATAAGATTTATCATGAAATTTTCAGCATTTATATTCCCTAATTACTGTTTTATTACTAATTATAGCAGATGCTATAATAGTGGTCTATCACTATGCCATAAAGAATTCTAGAAATCTAAACAAACAACAACAAAATATAGCATATTTTTCTTACCAATTTAACTGCCAACCACCATGTGCAAAATATCTGCATGCCCAGACAAAGAGACCTATTGACCAGGCTATTGACCTTTCTCATGGTGCCATAGTTGCCATTTGCTTTTCCCGATGGCTTCCCGATGGTACATGGTCATCTATTTTATAAACTAAGTTTCTCGATGGCTTCCTGATAGCTGTTTTCATAAACTTAGTTTGTGGATGGCTTCCCGATAGCTGTTTCTATAAACTAAGTTACCTGATGGCTTCCCGATGTGCCATCAGCTGGACATCGGTTAGCAAATGTCTTGCTGTTACCTATCGGAAAGACATCGGGTACCTGATGTCTTTCTGATAGCAAGGGACAAAGCCATCGGGAAGACATCGGGTAGCCGATGGTTTCGGATGGCTACCAAAAAGCCATCGTTATTATTAGCAGTTGAGCTTTAAAGTGTTGCATGAATAATTGAATACTGAGTTGCTCGTAATTTACACCTGTTTTTAAAGTTATTACGATGGATCACAACAAAAAAGTTATATCAATTTTATATCATCCATGTTGTCAAACACAGAAAGAGCTAGTGCAATACACATTATAGGTAAGTCTACGTCTAAAACAGGACTTTAAGCCCTTGTGAGCAATTTTGTTTTTTCCTGCAAAACCCAACTCTTTGATTTCAACTTTATGTCAACATTATGTCGACGTCAACAACAAAATAATTGCGACATGTCGACATGAAAAAACAGTCTCGACAGAAAACTTAATATTTATAGTGTAACAAATTAGATCTGTCTACAAATACTACACCATGGCACTAGGCACGAACAAAACAGTAACTTGTTTAATACATTTTCTATAACTGCTACATATCTTTAATATCGGAAACTGATATGCAGAGATTGAATATCTTTGGATGTAGATATAAGATTACAAGAGGAGTGTAACATAATCCATACAAAGTATACCGACTGAAATGTCAATTAAGATAACATAGCATGGGATGTTTCCAGGCCCTTTGCAAGGCCGATTTATCGGGGAACAGTAATAGTTCTAGTATGGGCCAAAATCTTCAACATCACACCATGAGGTAATGTAATAACTGATTGATGTAGCAAAATAAACAACACAAAACTCATTCTTACAATTTCTAAACTGTTTTGCATATAATCTGTATCCCCATTAAGCTTGTATTATACCGTGTTTTTTCTCTTACGTTACACGGTCGGCTTTAGACGAAAGTGCACCGGTCGACCGGTCCACCATCGAACTTCGGAAAACCAACACCAAAATTTCCACTTGCACTTATCATGTATCCCCCATAAGTCCCGATCGACGATCGAAATAGTAATATTTTTTTCCTAATTGTATTGCCTGATTTTATACAGAGAAATATGTCCAGATTGTTGTCATTTTGCGGTGTTTATTTTGTTTATTTTTCGGCCTCCACGATCTGCTTGGCGATCTACTTCCTGTTTATCGTCCATTTGTCTGACCTTTGACTTTGGGCTGTGCAGTTTCAATGTATGATGGCGCTATAACGAATCTGCAACGGTGGCCACTTTGAAGGATTGCCGCGAAACCCGGGCTAAACTTCAAAGATTTGTACGATATTGGTGATTGATTTCACGAAGTTATTGGATGTTTTTAAGATAAATAGTCGTAAGTTTTTATTGTGGGCTTCCAAAGAGGTCAAAAAAGAATGAATTTTACATGTTCAGTGAGTTAGTAAACGTACTGGTTGTAGTATAATTTGGTTTTAGAAAACTACAGCATTTAATTTTTTTTTTTTTTGTAATTTTTTTTTTTTTTGTTTTTTTTTTTTTTTTTTTTTTACGTGTTTTCGTCTACCGCATATTTCTTACGTAACACGAGTCTTGCGTTCGTGTAACGATTCAACCGTGTTTCGTTTACAAACTTAATCCCCATTTGGTTGTCTGCAAAAAATGCAAATATATAGGCCTATAGATGATATATTTATGATTTGAAACTGCTTGGTTTTCTAGGTCGGTAAACAAGAGCAGAATTTATTCTTTCCCCAGAGGCATCCATATTGCAGAACTGAGCTTTCGATACTCTAGCAAGTGTCATTTTCAGAGCTCCATATTGGAGAGCGAGTGTCAGATGATACTCGATAGAGTATTGAAAGCTCAGCTCTCCAATATGTATGTCTCTAGGAAAAGAATAAATTCTGATCAGATAGTATTCTTGTTATGCTTGTCAATGATGCAAGCATTAACACTGGTTCCCCGGAATAAGTTCTAAATTTGTCGCAAATTAATAATATTCATGTCGGGCTAAAGTGTTTTCTCATTTCATTCAAAGAATGTGTTCTTGTTCAGGCAAATGATGAATTCCAAATATTATTTTCAAGTTGGGGTTTTCAGTGTATTTTATAATAGATACATGTACTTGTAATTTATTTTGTAAATATTGTTCTCTTGTTATTATATCATTCCAACACCATATTTTTGTATCATACATTTTTTGTATACCGTACTACATCAGGGCCTCCTAATAAAGAAAGATGAAATAAACATTTGATGCATGATACTCCCGCATTTCCTTCGTATAAAGGCAAAGATGATGTTACCATACCTAACATCCCCTTAAACCAAACCTCAGCTCTTAATGAATAAGCTTAACATTCTAAATCACTGGTTTGTTTTGCCTAGCTGTACTTCCAGTAGCAATAAAAACATCCTGGTTTACCCTTTTCTGAGCTTTATAAACAAGATTAATGCAAGCTGCAGGGAACATTATTGATCACCGGTATGGAGGAGTATTTTGCACTTCATTCTACCATTTGCAAGCTAGGGACATTCCAACTCATGGTGGAGTCTGTGCGGAAGTCTAGAAAACTAATCAATGCAATTGCCATTGGTAATTTTAATAAGCATGGCTTTCCAAATTGTGGATCAAGGACCTTTTTGGGGTTATAAGAGGTGAGGTCTTCATCACATCAGAATCATGAATTGCACCTTTGATACTAGTTACCCTTAACAGGTTCTAAATTTGTCGCAAATCAATAATATTATAAAGTAACTGATGATTTTAATTTCCTGTTCCTAAAAAATGTGTTTTCTAATTTCATTCAAAGAACATGTTTTGTTATGGCAAATGATGAATAATTCAAATATCAATTACAAATATTATTTTCAAGTTTGTGTTTTCAGTGTATTTTATAATAGATACAGGTACTTGTAATTTATTTTGTAAATATTGTTCTCTTGTTAGTATATCATTCCAACACCAGCTTTTTGTATAATACCTTTATCAGACCCTGTACTACATCAGGGCCTCCTAATAAAGAAAGCTGAAATAAACATTTGGTGCATGATACTCTCGCATTTCCTTTCATATAAAGGCAAAGATGATGTTACCATACCTAACATCCCCTTAAACCAAACCTCAGCTCTTAATGAATAAGCTTAATTTTCTAAATCACTGGTTTGTTTTGCCTAGCTGTACTTCCAGTAGCAATAAAAACATCTTGGTTTACCCTTTTCTGAGCTTTATAAACAAGATTAATGCAAGCTGCAGGGAACATTATCGATCACCGGTATGGAGGAGTATTTGTGTCCCGTCATATCTAAAGGTACCTTAATACCGGCATAGAAAATTACGAGATACAGGCCATTGAAGCCGAGCATAGTCAAAAATCACGTCCAAGGTCGAATTTCTAATTTCATCAGAAACGTTACCTTTGAAGTGTATTCTATCATATTAATCAGTTTCCAACATCAAAAACAGAAGACAAATGTTTTAAAACCGAGATAAAAACCCTTTCTCCATTCACGTTTAACCAGTACAGAAACTTTAAACTTGATTTTCTCAGAGCTTTAGTTTTCGGAATCAGCCCGATACCTTTTACCAATTTGGATGTAACTTTGTAATCGAACATCCAATAACCAAAAGCAAGCTGTCATTTTATAGCTAAAATATAATCTTTCAGATGAGACCAAAAATCAATTTTAATTTTGCCGCCCTTAAGGTACCTTTCGATATGACGGGTCATATTTTACACTTCATTCTACCGTTTGCTAGCTAGGGACATTCCAACTCATGGTGGAGTCTGTGCGGAAGTCTAGAAAACTAATCAATGCAATTGCCATTGGTGTTTATAATAAGCAGTGCTTTCCAAATTGTGGATCAAGGACCTTTTTGGGGTTATAAGAGGTGAGGTCTTCATCACATCAGAATCATGAATTGCACCTTTGATACTGGTTCCCCTTAACAGGTTCTA
>JXSR01S007346.1:4364-20279 GCA_000969725.1 Ophiothrix spiculata | reverse complement strand
TTACTGGGTAATGTTATTTTCCCAAAATGCAATGCGATGACATAATTGTACTGCGCATGACAGGAACCGGGTGTCGGAGAAAAAGACAGCAAATCCCGAAAGAATTTGTACGGAATTTATTGTGATATTTAGGGAATTATACCATTTCTCTTGGATTCATGAAGCCTATTTAGCGAAATGTCATCTACTCCTAGTGCAGAGATATCGCGGAAGAATCCGCTGGAGGATTTTGAACTTCTTCAGCGGATTGGAAGCGGTACTTACGGCGATGTTTACAAGGTAACTCCGTGAATTTGTACTGATTTCAATGATGTTTTTCTTCGTATTGATGAATGTGGAACTCTACAACATTGATGTAGGGGAAAACATTGTTATTGTTGTGTGACAATCTTTTTAAACGACCCTTAAAGACGCATTGTCAAGCATCAAGGGACACAGTAAATATATTTTAAGTATAAATCTGACATGTCTGTATCACTCTGTTCTGACATTCTATTCAAGTCAACTGTTGCCTTGCCCTTGGTCTGGAACATAAAAAAAACCATGATTGATGATGATGTTTAGCCGTAGGCCTACAAAGATCAGAGACAGAGTGAGCGAATAGTCAGTTTTGTTTACATTCCCCCTATCGTTGTTCGGTTTAATTCATGAAAGCGTACTCAGAATCTTGTGCATAGAAAAAATAGATGCGAACAAAACATTAATTAACCTTGGACTTTGTTGGAAAAAGTGTTTGATCTTAAAACTCCATCGCCTTTTATCATGTTTATTATAGAGCCATCTACGCATCCGGGTCATTTTCTCTTATTCAGACTCAATTTCCCGGATGTAGCATACATGTATAGCGGTCATTGTTCGTAGCCGTTATGTGATCGTGGTATTGTACTACAGTCTTGATGGACGAAAACAAGTAAAACTTTCCCCTTTCCATGTGTTGCGTTCGATCAGATAAATTGTGATTTTCTAGAGTGAATACTTGTTAATGTTATAGCCTACTTTGAAACCAGTATCAGAAAGGTAATAGAATACATTATTTTACTGGCAAGTCTCAAATGATGTGCCAAGATGATCAATTTTTTGAGATTTTTAACTGAAAACTTTTGGAAGATGAAGTCCGCCATTTTATGGTCAAGACGATATCCGCCATTTTGTGGTTATTAGTCATTTAGTGATGTCAGCGTAGGTCAGTCTATACTGTGATGTCAATGAAAATCTTTCTTGTTCAGCCTGGGTGGGGAGCGGGAGCTATGCCTATGCGTACAGGTCAAAGTACCAAATGACCCCTTTTGTTTACCTTGGATTTGTTAAAACTACGTCATTTGCTGATTGCAAATCTTTTTTCGTCATTAGTTGAGCTTTATAAAATTGGGTATGCTGGGCTTCATAACCACACACTGTCACCATGTGATAACAGAAGGATCAGGCCTTTTAAATATGAGATGCGCCAGAGCGATCAAATTCAAGCGCAATAGTGTATCTAAAATGCCTTTTTAAAGCGTGAAATACCGCACGTCTCTTTTGACGTACAAAGAGCTGTCCAAGACTCTCATGAATACGCCAAATTCACTAACTGAACTTCATACTAATATCATCACTCACTCTATGTCTAAAAACTCTTTAATGCTCTTGAAAAATTTCTAACTTGTGCCATTGATTTCTAGAAATAATGGAAGCTTACCAAAATATCATTTTTAGTCAGAATTATAAGTGAAATAAACCTGAGAGTTCGAAATAAACCTGAGAGTCTTAATTGTCTGTTTAAAATAATGCAAATTATATGTCACCAGTCTTTGCCAATGCTGTTGAATTCCGGGGTTGAATTCTGCAGCCAGTGGCAGTGCACTGTTGATATAGATTGCAAAAATGTGGCGCTTGGATTTCTCTACAAATGAAATATATAGTTTTTAAGAAACAAACATATATAGAGAGGATGGGAATATTTAAAAATGGCCTATTTCTGGTAGAAATGAGGAAGTAAATTTGACGATTTTGAGTGCTTTCAGACATTCAGTGTTGTTTACAGATGATTGGAGATTCCTTTACTTTGAGGAGCACCATATTTGAAAAATGACATTTTGACAGTACTTAGGCCTAAGGCCAAACAATAATTTCTTGGACAATTTAAACAAATATGCAGGACAGGGTTTGCATAACTTACAAACAATGGGCCTTGCACTTTGGATTTATGTTTATACTGTCCAAGAAATTATTGTTTGCCCTAGTATATATAATTTTTACTTATTCACATTTATTTATATTCATATTCTCAGTTCAGATCTCTCACATTTATGAACCTGATGCTTTCGCGGGGTTAATAAATGCTCAAATCTTTCTCATATTTATATTCATTCATTACTTTTTTCTGTTTCTTTTTATTCATGGATAATTCAAGGAATTTTTATAGGGGAATCTGCAGTATACGCCGCCATCTTGTGTCGCTCATGGAGCAGAGTTTATTGTACCTCCGGATATATTCGAAGTTTGGCCCGATATCCAGGCAGATTGCGTAAATCTTCACTTGACGCATGTACAGCATGTGCATTTTGTTTCACGCGCAAACCGTGTCTGTATTTCAAGTAGCATGTATTGCGACTTGCTCTGATCAATGTACGCCAATTTTCCCGCTAATCCGTTGCGAAGACCCTCGAAGCATGGCATCCGGCGGAGCGTAAAATACCGGAGGTACAATAACTCGCCCTCAATGAGCGACAATCCAAGATGGCTGCCATCCCATAGGATTTACACAGCGGTGAAATTAAAATGGCGTCGAGTACTGGTTCCCCTATAAAAATTACTGGGGTAAATGGACTTAAGTGAAAAATTTGTTAATATATTTATTTTGATGGTTTGGGACTTGTTGTTTATTTAGGCCTATTTGTTTATCTAGGCATATTTATTTATTTATTTTTTTATTAATGGCTAATTGGACTTTCGTAGATGGGGTCTCTTATAGTTATTTGTTTATTTGTTTTGATGGTTAGGGACTTGTTTATTTGGACTTTGTGGATGTTGACTCTTACAAGTTATTTGTTAATATATTTATTTCAATGGTTGGGGACTTTTTTATCTGTTGATAGTGTTATCGATAGGCATTTATCGATTGAAATATTATCAATCACTAAAATCAATTGTCAATTTCAATATAGTTGCACGTAAGTGAAATTATTAAAAAATATGTGTGGTTGTCACTACGCCGGGCGGTGGCGGGCGGGACCAACCGGCACTCTTAATTTCCACCCGGCACTCAGGTTGATTTTGAGTCAAAATACCCGGCACTCAAGGCTCAAAAGTTACAAAATCAATGAAGAATCAACAGTAAAATGAACAATTTTTATCAAAATTTCTATTCACCTTGTTTAGGCTTTCGCCAAGGAAACCCAACTTGGTACTTGGTACCAAGTAAGCTAAAGGAAGTTTATCTTTGACAGGGATCCCAAGATGTTTTTTAAATCAGTTTTGAATGCAGGAGGAAGACCGGAGTACCCGGAGAAAAACCTGCGGAAGCGAGCATGGACTGAAAACCAAATGCACATAAAGCGCATTGGTGCAAGGCGAGGGAACTACCGCTGCGCCAACCAGCTATTTTCTTACTATTTCACATAAATTTTACCCGGCACTAAAAGTTGTCTGGTGACAACCCTGGTGTGAATGCAGGTTGAAGAGATTATAATTCTATATATTCTGCGAATAATTCTGTCATTGTCTTACCTAATTTTGATTGGCTGCCGTTCTATATATACATAGTGAAATATTGACCAGTGACTATACGTAGTGAAATATTGACCAATGAGTCATGACGAACGTCCTAATTGCAGCAGTCTGTAATTACGATTTCATATGGGAAACGCAAAGAAAAATATTTAATGGCTTTGTGAAAGTTGAGCTTAATTTTCAGACTTTTTATGGTTTTTCTAATTTTAAATATTCAAATAACCATTACAAAACATTGTCAAACAATTCCTGAGTGTGTCAATCTTTGGTGCATTGAAATATGGGTAGAGAAAGATTGACAGAAAAGCGGAAAAAGACATGATTAGAGTTTTGAATATGTGTCTTTGATCTTCGCAGAGACAGCTTTGATGCATTATTATTACCAAGATCTTATGGCACCCAACAAAGAACAGAGCGCCTTACAATAAGAAACAAACACAGAAAAAAGGATTCAAAACAAATGGAAGAATAAAGCAAAACAGGAAACTTAGTGTATTTTAGGCAGCCGCTTGAACACAGGGATGGATGTTGCCTCCTTCAGATCAATAGGGAGTTCATTCCACAACCGAGGAGCAAAAACAATGAATGAAGAATCACCAGCGGTATTAAAAGATCTTGGAATAGAAAGACGGGCGAGATCTGAAGAGGAACGAAGCCGAGCCCTGTATTCATGCGTTGATTGGTTTCTCAGAAGATGAATGAGTTCAAGAAGATAAGCGGTGGAATGAATACATTTAACAGAGATGCCAACTAGTACGATTTTTCCGTATTTCGTACGGGAAATTCTTGCAAATACGGAAATATGAATTAAGTACCATACTTCAAAGTGCGCATTTAGATCGTCTGAAAAAAGAAAGAAATAAAATTCCTTCTTTGAGCGCCCAAAGTCTACCTAAAAATTACCCAGTACTGTATAATAGAGAAATAATCTTTTCTAGAATACTCCCAAAATTACACCCAAAAGTATTCTACCGGCACCAATTGATCTGTTCATGTTTTTCGGGACCGGACCGTTGCACATGGTTTTTGTTGCTTACGTGAGTGAGGAGGATTTCTCAATATAAATCAACATGAAACTTCAATTGAAAGTTAATTTAGCTGACAAGGAAGAGGTTTATTATGTGATAAAACTGATTTAAAATTGGGGTAGACTTTGTCACTTTTTAAGCTGAACTCAAGAACAAGGTTAGGTTGTTATGGTTATGTACATTTATTACACAGTACGCATAATATTGATGGAATGTTTTATTTTCATGTGCTACTTCAGTACTCATTCTCTCATCAATTTGATACAACTTTTGTTTGTTAAGGTATAATGGGTTGCTATAGCCTATGATGTCAGAGAAGGGGGGGGGGGGATCCTACCTTTCAATAGTCTTAGGTCAAAGCCCAGGACCATATACATGTTTGTACTACATACTTTTTTTTTGCTAGATGCAACTTTAGTTCAAAATAAAATTGGAAGGGGCATACAGTATACTATTCTTTTCACACCAGAAAGAAATGGGAATTTACTGTAGACACTATATATCGGTCCAAGCAAATCGATATGCAGTGATAGGAATTAAAGATGTTTTGCCTACATGTAGCATGTATTGTAACTCCAGGTAAATCCCAGGAACCAAACTAACTACAAACTGTTTGTAGAAAGACAGGAAGCCAGCCAAAAAGTAATAGTTGGATAGCCATTGGTCATACAAACATTCTTACAGAGTTTGGTTGAAAGAAAGAGTTTGTCACCAGTTTGTTGTGGATATGTCAGCTATCAATCATGGCGTCAACCGTTTCGCGGCTTTGTGGTTGTCCCTCCCTGTTATCTCTACGTTTTCCCATCATATTCCTGGTTGGAACTGACTGACTGTTTGAAAATCCCACCCACCCTTCCCTGCGTGGAGGTTGGGTAAGAGGTGGGGCGTGCTTTGGACCCTTGCTGGCCCCAAATTCTTCCGACTCTTGAAGGCTCATGCCCCTCTTGTGCGATTCTAATGAAGTCCAGTCAGTGGGGTTTGGGCCCTGGGGTCTGCAGGCAGGGTGCAGGCCAGCTGCTTGTTGTTTGGTTTTATGCTTGGTTTTTGTTTTGTTGCATGCTTAATAGCTCTTAATTGGTGAAATTTTCATCTCTACCAGTACCAGTACCATGCAGATATGTACATATTAAATGGTTCTTGAATAGTTGATCATAACGCTACAGGCTATAAGTATTTAAAGTTGATGTATTCACAAGTTGACTTTAAATGATCATAGTTGCCATACTAAAGAGATATTATAATTTACGCTACAGGCTACATGTGTGTATGTGTTTAAAGTTGATATATTCACAAGTTGACTTTAAATGATCATACATGTCAGTTGCCACGCTAAAGTGATATTCTCAGTTACAATTTGTGTATCACATTGGTGTATTTTGGTGAGTGCTTGACAAGCTTTTAGCCAGGATTTGCGGCCGGGCGAACAGGCCGGCTTCAATCAAAACATCGTGACGTCAGCATCATTAATATTCATACTTGACAAAGAAGTCGAGGATTACGTTCACGCTAGTTTGTAAAAAAATGGCGACTCACTTGGGAACGAACGAAGAAAAAACGCGATATAAAACCCATTTTAAGTTCATAAAGTACAATAAATTGGTCAGATTTTGTGATGATGATGAATATTGAAGATAAATTCTAACATTCAACATCGAATTTCATATGGTAAAACGTATTTTTGGACGCCTTATTGGACGGCCTATGCATTTTACAGGGCGTCTTTTATCATGACAGGCCGTCCAAAAGACGGCTTGACGGCTCTCTGGCTAAAAGCTTGGTGCTTGATGCCACTCCAAATGCTTTAATTTTGCATTTAATCAATTGAAGTTGTGTGTATCGTAGGTTGTAACCTGTGGACAGTTTCACCCATACCTGCAAATAAATTGAATTGGTCAAAAAAACCATGGGTTGTTTCTTTGTTCATTCACCTGCTCTGTTTATCCTCCTTTTAGACGCTCAGTGAGCAATGGACTATTATACTCTATAAACTCTGAAGTATGCAACAAGCTACCGATTAACACACATAAACCAATATGACCATACGCAGAAATAAATTTGTCCGTACTTTTCGAATCATAACAACGTACCCAATCATGTTGAATATTCAAATGAATTTATATTCAAGATTGGTCCATGTAGTAGAAACAAAATGAACCAAAAATAATACAAAAATTTTGAAAGATTCATGTACCAAATGTATTAATATGCAGTAATTTGGTCTAATCAATCATTGCTAGTCTCATACACAATGCAAAACCACCAGTTCACAATGTTGTAGAATACAAGGGATATGCTATGGATCTTGTAACAGAGTCTGACTGCTTGTTGCATACTTCAAGATTTATAGAGTATATGTAGAGCAAAGCACCAACGGCGTAGATAAAAGTTTGATAGGGCGGATGATTTACCGCGTAAGTGGCAATGTGCACGCTTGAGGAATCTGAGAAAATTTTTGAAATTAGGGGGTGGATCTGTACAATAACTTCAAAAAAGCCATTGAAATATAAAATTCATATGTTTACTCAAATAATTTTCACATAAGCCTACAATGTACATGTGCTGATTTTACTTTTTTGTTCATATATGTACAACATGGGGTGGTTATATGGATCATCCCCCACTTGTCAAATATTGGGGGGATATATCCCCATATTCAACCCCGCCCCCTCCCCCGGATCTACGCCCTTGCAGAATGAGCACCTTTTCAGTGTATTTCTTACTAATTTCTTTGTTTTTAGAGTCAAAACGCCAATCAGTAGGCCTACTTGTTAAAGTGCCAAATGTGGAGTATGTGCCACTGGCAGAGATGTTTTGATTAGAAAATGAGGCAATGAACATTTAGACTTAATGAAAAAAAGTAATACAATGATTTTATTAAATTTGATATTTAGAAATTAGATGTATATAGAGCTCTCCCTGTATGTAGACAAAATCGATGATCCCATGACTTCAAAATTGCAATTTTGAAATTTATGTTGACAGCCTGACAAAAATACTGGAAGCTTTCATGGGAAATTGCAAATTGAGAAAATATGAATGTCAAGCAATTTCCACTGCATAGAGCTTATCCTTTTTAAATCTCTGAAGAAAATCTTGACTTTTAAAACAGTGCTGTTCTTCTTATCTTGTTGGTACAGGAACTTAGGAAGTCACTGTGCTGCTACTGCACTGTAGGCAGTAGACTGAATGGGAAGTTTTCACTTTCCTCTGCAACAGTAACCTATAATTAGACAGACAAAAGTACACTGTGTTTGGATATTGACCGCATTCGCTTTGAGCAATTCTGGAATTCGATCTGAATATGAAATATTGAAAACAACTCTTATGATCCCTCTTCTTAGGCAATGTTATGTAAAATAAGGTATATTTCTTGATCATATCTAGCCTATAGGCAAAATGATCAAGGACTTAATAGTAACTGGTTTTTGTATAGCGATTTTCCATTTAGATCAAACCGCTCATGATTCGCTGCAGGTAGATCGTCACCATCATTTCACTTCATTTAGGTGTTTTTGCGGCCTTTTCAAGTGCATATCCTATCGGTACGGTAGTTAGATTGTAATGGGTACCCTTTATCCAGCTTCCCATATATCCTGGGTGGGGGCAGACTATGATGGACAAATCTGGTAACAGTTTTAAGTGCAGGTGGAAGACAGGAGTACCCTGAGAAAAACCTGCGGAAGCGAGTATGGACTGAAAACCAAATGCACAATGTATACAGCGCCGGGACCAGGGATTGAACCCACGACAGTCCTGGGTTCATTGGTGCAAAGCGAGGGAAGTTCCGCTGTGCTAACCCACTTCCTCGCGAATATTTTGTTTTGTATCGAAAGAATACAGTTTTTGGGTTTGAGATTCTGATTCTTGTTTTTTACATCTTCAGTTTATCGTAAAACATTAAATGGTCCTACATGTACAAATATACCTCAAAAGTAGATGCTGCCTTTGGCATATAAAATAATTGGATATGATCTGCTAATAATGTGCCCTTCCTGATGCTGTTGTTGTTGTTGCAATTTGAAGTGTAAATGCCAGGAATATAAATGTATTCCAGACTCTATTTTGAAATGTTAAATCCCAAAATATGAAGTGACTAATAATATTTTGAACTGAAAGTAGCACATATCGTTATATTAAAGATATCGCTCTCAGCTGTTAGTTGTATACAATCTGTATTGAGTGCATCGTAGGCAGATACAGGAAATGGCATTTGTAAACATCACAAAGTATCAAGGTTTATTTCAAATGTCAAAATGGTTAATGGTATTCTGTTTTAACCCGAATTGAACTTTATTTTTCATTTCATCAGGACCAGGGAAGTGAAAAAGCTTGTTTACAGTAATTACACCTGGATACAAATTAAAACCTCTAATATATGTATCCAAAATTATGTTCACCTAAAGAAGGCTACCTACCACTGTATCACGAATAGGATAAATAACCCTGCATCATAGACTTTGTATAATGATGTTGTCAGCCATAGAGCTCAAATTGTGGGTATTCAGATGTGTCTACCAGTTTTCCGCCAAAGTTGGCTCCAGGCTCCGAGATTCAATTGCATGTCTACAGAGACAAACCACGCAAATAATAGTTTACGTTGATGATGAGCCAACCAAGGTGTTTGTTCATTGTTTGAATATTTGTGCATCAGGAGAAGATGCAATAAATTATTGGCAAAAACCCGAAAACACCCTGGAATATTAAAAAATAATGGCAAGCCAAGAATCTCTCTCTAAATTTATGCCTTGTACACAAAATAATAATATGATGTAGGTATAAAATGATTTACATTTAGCGTACAGGAATTCCATTTCAAAAGCTGAATTTATAATCTACGTGACCTGGTATATACTTTGATCAACATTAAATAGGCAGGAATTACGAGGTTTTTCTTCATCCGCAAGTAAACGTAGTCCCAGTTACACACTCATTGTAGATAATGATGCGCGAGTCACACGTGCAACGCGCGCTGCATCTCCTGCAGTTGTGCTGTGTTCAGCTACGCACACGCTTGTCTGTATGAATTCACGATGTGAAGAGGCCCGTCTATTTGGTGTTGATCAAAGTATAGTAGGTCCTTGGAATTATCAAGTAAGCTCACTCATTAAAGGACCCACTTAAAATGTTGAAAGTCCTGAGTATGAGTCCTAGATTAAGTTTGGTGTGCATCCCTCTGGACACGGAACTTAACTGCTAGATGTCCCATGGGAAAATAAAAGGAGCTGATCCTGGTTGCAAATTTGTAAGTGTGAGATGATGAAAATTCAGCACCCCTGCAGGTCTTGAAATTTTTTGATGCTGCATGCAATTTGAGATTGAGATACAGCTTAGTGGTCAGCAAACATCTGTATAGTGTGCTGAAATGGGTTATTCCAGATGTATTCCGCACCCCCATCTGGAAGGCACTTCTGGAATTGGAAGTAAAAATGACAGCTTGAATTTACATATGCCATCACAAAAATCTATGAGAGGCTTCTGGAATTGGGGTGCAAAATAAAATTTGAACAAAATTACAAATTAGACAGCCGGAATTCAAGATTTCATGAGTTGAAATTTAAAAAATTAACAATTTGCTGTACCTTCGAAATAACAGAGCTGGAATTGGGATCCTGAATTGAATTCCAACTGGAAGCACTTGTCCTATTTTGACATGCCTTCAATGGGGGTGGAGGTATGGAATACAAAATGTACATCTGGAATAGTCCAGTGTCATAGAATACTAAGTCAGGGATCATAAAACAACATTGATTCTTATTTCATGTTTTAAATACAATTGTACTTTCAGATTTATCAATTGACAGGCTATCATATTTGTTTGTTTGTTTGTTTGCAGGCCCGGATGATATCAACTAGTGAGTTAGCTGCGATCAAAGTCATCAAAATTGAACCAGGTGAGCATCTCTCCTAGAACCACAAAATCTAAAAAAAAAAAAAAAATTGATTAAGTTGTGAGAGACCCTAGTAGGCCTACATTGTCTATACATCAAAATTGAAGTATGATTGACTTTGGCAACATAGAACTACCAAGAGTGCACATCCTAGAGATGAACGGATGAGCTCCGAAATTTAATGACCCTGGCGGTTGTCGCCAATGATCTACACTCAACAGACAAATGAATGATTCCAGTATTGAATTTAAACCTAATGTATATTGCATGCACTAGACAGTAAATGATAATTATTGTTATGCATAAGGATATATCATGTTCACATCATTCTGAACTTATGTTTTGTAAAGAGACTCGCAAAGTCACCTTGATGATATTCAAATATTGGGAGTAATGAAAATGTGCACAACTAGTTGAACTGCATATTCAATCAACACTACACTGTATATACCCAAGTATACATGTGTACTTTGCATTGCACAGGTAAGAAAGAAAGGTACTTCAAACAAATATGAAATATTTCATTCTTAATTTTCATAGAAAGATAATTTCAAGAAACGGTATGATTACCAATGTACAATATGATATCTTTTTATGTATATCAAGCCTTAGAGAGGGAATTTCGCTGATGATGTAACAGTGGTTGCACATCCCACATTGCACCTCTCCCCACACAAGTTACATATGTGAAATTGTACTACATGTATATGGTGTAAATATGCCAGTATGGCCCAGATCTGATGGCTGTATGGCAGGAAGTCATCACCAAGCTGTACTATGTACATGATAATATCTATTTGACAAATGCCAGTACCTTGCAAATAAAATTTGTGTTGCATCTTATGCCTCTACAGAGAAAGGGTTGTACCTTAATGCAACCCGTAGCCAGGGGGGGGGGGTTGCGTTGGGGGCATCGTGTCCCCCACCCCCAATTTGACGACGTACAAAAAAGGTCGACAAAAATTCCCTAAATGTCCACCAAAAGAACACCCAAAACACGTACATGTAGGTCATTTTTTATTGTAAAATTCAACACAAAATGGTTGGAAACCTTTGTTTGTTTGTTTTTTGCTTGTTACTTTTTCAAAACCACTAAAATTAGTTAAGGATCGATCAAAACGAAAACTTTTCCTCCAAAAGGTCCACTTTTTAAAAATCCGCACCCCCCCCCCCTTGAAAAAATCCTGGCTACGGGCCTGCCTTAATATGCCAAGAACATGAAATAAACACTAAGGCAGCCATCTGGGTTTGCATGTATGCATCCTGTAGAAATAACCTTGATGTTCCGTTTTCTTGTCTATGTAGGTGTTTAGCAGGCCCATAGCCAGGTTTTTTTCAAGGGGGGAGGGGCAGATTTTCAAAAAGTGGACATTTTGGAGGAAAATTTCCATTTTAGTCGACCTTAAACTAATTTTAGTGGTTTTTGATGAAGTGATGAGCAAAGGAAAAAAGGTTTTCAGTAGTTTTCCAAGCATTCTGTGTAGTATTTTAATTTAGAAATGACGTACATTTATGTGTTTTGGTGCTTCATAGGTGTTTTTGATGGACATTTAGGGAACTTTTGTGGACTCTTTGGGGGCTTTGACTGAAAAGAGCCCCACACCACCCCCTGGCTACGGGCCTTGGTGTTAGTCCAATGACTCCTTGATATAGTACATGTAGTGCATAGAGAGCTATGTGAAAGCTAAGCACTTTGCATGCCGTAAAGATTTAGCAAATTAAGGTTTACATGACTTTTTTAAACCTTTATGATTTTTGAGGTGTTTTTTTAAGTAACTTTAATTAAGGTTCAAATATAAACCAAGAGTTGATTCAATCAGATTTCTAAACACTGAATCAGGTTATCTGCAGTACTACTTCAAATGCGGCTGTGAAAAGGTAGCTTGTCTGCAGGCACAGATCACTTGTGCTTCAGTGACATTTGGAAGTATTAATTTGTTTTATTTGACTTAGACGGTATCAGAGATTTGTTGGATTAAGTACACCGATTAGGGTATTGTGATTTGCAACATTTTTGCTTGTCTCTTCTGGGTACAGACATGAATATAAACATGTGCAGGGGATGTGACAGCTTAAGTGGGAAAATAGAACAGGAGCTGAACTTTATGAACTTTTTTACTCTTAGAGTCCTGCAGGGTCTGAATGTCTAATATTAATAATTTTATAGTATGGGTATCACCGGGTTGGGTAACAGGGCAAGGATGGGGGCAAATAAGGGACAGTGCCAGAATGAGGGAAACAAGGAAATTAAGGAATGCATCGGATATTTTGAATATTGTAAAAAAGAATTAGGACACTGGCAACAGCCAACAATTGAATATTTTCAATTCCTGATAACATATCTATATGCGGTGTGAAACAAAAATATGTTCCTTAAATTTTCGTCAATTTACACATTCTAGAAAAAGATAATTTAGATATGTACCGTAGTATTTTTTTCAACATGGATGAAAACGTATATCCTACTCATCTAATACATTTGAAAATTTTTGGTTAAGAATGAGTTCTAAGTGTCACTATTATAGTATTTGCAAGCTTATAATATATAGCTCTGCTTTTCAATTTTTCCTCCTGACAATCTTACCATATTATTTGCTCCTTATACTTACCTCCCCCCCCCCAAAAAAAAAATGGTACTGAACCATAACTGATATTCCTGCAATTTATATCTAACAAATATCAACAAATTGCTCTACCGTAATTTAAATGACAAGTACATACAAATTGACGGTAAGTGTTGTAAAAATGCTAATTCTTAGAACAGGATGAGCATGTAGGGAGTATATTAATATCTCATTTGTTTAGGCGCACCCAAACAAAACCGAAGACCTTTGGACTGAAAATGAGTTGCATGAATTATATTATTGTTTGCACAAGTGTATGTGTACATGTACATGCATTTGTTGTAATCATCAGTAGAGATGAATTGGAAGTTCATCATAAATATTAAAATGGGCTTGAGCTCCAAGAGAAAATACACTCTGTACAAATAGGTGATTTATGCAGTACCAGAAAAAAATGATTGATGAATTACAAAATGAGAACTTTTTCATGTTTATGGAAAACAAACACATATGAGTGACGTATTAAAGATGTCATGCCAGGGCCTGAATTCAGGCCCGTCTGTTGTCCAAATTTACGATGTTTACGACATTTTTACACCATTTTCAGGCCTTTCCTTCACCACTTCGGGCTTTTAAAAGTTTTGTCATTTACATCCCTGATATCAATCATTTATTTATCAATTAAAATATTATACAAACAAACATTTTTTATCATTTTGTGAAAAATAATTAAACATATCTACCCTTAACCAAGTATGTGATGAATTTTTGATTATTAGCGTACACAAATGTAATCTGTGTAGGCCTATTCAATGAAATACCCTTCATGCGCATTAATGTGATCTAAATTACACAGATCTGATCAATTTGACATCAGTTGACATTTTTTGAAAACTTATTTAGACAATATAGAAACATAAAAGAGAGTAAATTCTCAATTCAAATCATGATTTAATTCAAAATTACTGTTAATGGCAGATTGTACTGTAGATATTGCAATGCAATTAATTTCAATGTTTCCTTTTTACCTCTCATCTTATTAGGTGATGATTTCAGCATAATCCAACAAGAGATTCTAATGATGAAGGATTGTAAACATGCCAATATCGTGGGTTACTTTGGAAGTTATTTACGCAAAGAGAAATTATGGATTGCTATGGAATATTGTGGCGGAGGATCGCTTCAAGATATTTATCACAGTAAGTATATGTATATGGCTGGTGTAGATAGTGATATGGAGATTGCTTTGTCAATTTTCTTATGTGATCCTCTGGAATATAGACCATATCTATAATTGACATACTCCCGCCGTCGATGGGGTAAATCCACAGAATCGGCCGGGGAATCGGAACTCAGAACGAGGCCAAGTATGATAAATACACTACATGTACTTGATCTCGCTCTGAGTTCCGTTCCCCGTCCGATTCTGTGGATTTACCCCATCAATGGCGGGAGTATGTCAATTATAGATATGGTCTATAAATTATGGTCTGTAACTTGTAAGATGCTTAAATCAGGCCTATAGACCATTTTGGCATATTTCCATTGCAGTTATTTGAACTCGAACGATGTCAAAAATTAATGTCGGACACCCAGATGACTGTACTCCTAATGCCCCTTCTGAGTTCATATGTATTCCCCAAGCAACGGAAATATGCAAATTATGTATAAATGGTTTATATTCCTTTAAATTTTAAAGGAAAAACAAAATATGCTGCAAATTATTTTAAAAAATCTGTACGTGTAAATTTTCCAAAATAAAGTATGTGATGTCGAACCCATTCACAAAATTTCCACAACAATAAGTTACAACGCTTGTCCGCAACTGAAACACAGTTATTTAGAGTTTGCGCTTTAAGGGTCATCCCCAAGTCCCAAGTTGACATTTAACTTGGAGAAGAAGGTTGCCAACTTCTTTGAGATATTGTTTTTTTCTAATAATTCTTGGACACAAACATTTTACAAGCTGCAACATAACACAATTGTGTGTGCATTTTAGGCAAAGTTTAATGATTTTCAGGCGCGCGTGATGTTGCACTACCTTGGATTACTGATTGGAAACGATGTGGCATACTTCCCGTTGTCCCTTTCTTGTCACAACTTATGGATATGCGGCTGCTACATTTAGAGATCATGTTCGTGTCCAAATATATTTGAAACAATAATAGTAGATATCGTGCATGGCTTGGTGGGAGCAGCTCTTGACTAAGCATTGCTCTCCACAAAAGTCACTGGCTATTGAGAGTAGGTAGACCTAGCCCAGGGAGTGCGTGGTGAATGTGGCATTCTCAAGTAAGACTCTCCTGTGCTCCGCTTGACTCTGGTGTCAAGTGGAAATTTTTTTTTCAGTGCTAGGAATTGTTGGGTAAAAGTCTTGCTGTAAAAGCTTGTGTGCCGATCCGCTCTCTGGTAAAATTATATGGGTGGGCCCATATTGCCTTGGTAGAGAGGTGAGCACTACGACCTGTACATTGGCCATCCCCTACTATGGCACATAATCATTTTAAGGGTTCCAAAAAGAGAATTTTGGAAAAATATTTTCAACAGTAAAGAGAAAAGAAGTTTGGAAATCTGCCATAGTCTACAAATTGAATTTGCAATGAACATTCTGTCTCTGTGTTTATTTCTAACTAACTGTAACTTGAACTTTGTATCAACTTGGTGAAGTATTTTATGGGGTTTTGTTTGACTACCATTATAATTGTTAGACCCAACAGAATGATA
>JXSR01S007344.1:15430-28194 GCA_000969725.1 Ophiothrix spiculata | reverse complement strand
GTCTGTAAGTCCAAAACTGTGGATTCGAAGATGCTATTAACATGTTGCTGGTTACTATGTTACTTGCTCTTAACAGTGATAATGATTGTTCTCCATAACAATGATTAGTATTGTACTTATGAGGTATGACAAAAAGGTGTCCGGGATTACCCCATTTTCCCCTAATACACGATCCAGGTCGAGCACAGATACCGTCCCGATCCCGATGTAACCGGTATCAGGGTTTGAAAATAACCCGGGGGGGGGGTAACTGGGTATTTTGACCGGGTAACCACCCGCGTTACCAAAAAAGCGAGACCTGGACAGGTCTCGAGACTTGCAATATAGGGTATCAAAATCGAACTGGTACTATGAAGGTCTCACATAGGGTATCAAATCATGCCTTTCAGTTTCTGATAAGGTATCAAACTATGAAGAAATGGTTGAATTAATGATAATTGTGCCTTAAATATTGCTTCAAATACCTAGACACACTCCTTAAAGGTGTTCAAATAGTGTACAGTTAAATTTTACCTATGATTTCTTGAAATAATTATTTCGTCACGGTCTCAGATAGGGTATTCATTTGAACAGGCATAGTCCCGGATAGGGTGTCCATTCGAACAGATAAGGTAGATTTATGGTCTCAGATAGGGAATCATTTCATCCATTTTTTTGCAAATTTTTGGTCTCACATAGGGTCACCTTCGGAACCCGGGTGGTTACCCGGAAACCAATATCAGTTACCCCCGGGTGAAAATAACTATAAAAAACATAGGCCTAGATGATCTTTGGAAATAAATAAATAAATAAATAAATAAATAAAAGATATAATACATGACATTTAAAAAAAATACAGGCACATTCTTGCAGGTAAATAACAGGTACCTCAATGTGCCTTTTTATATAGCATTGACCGCATTACCATTAGCGGAAAGATATGCCCAGGCTATGTGTTATCAGCGTGCGCGTGCAGATGTAAACGCACCCCATAATGTTCGCGTATTTATGCGTTACTCTAGCGCGTTAGTCAACTCGCACACTGATGACCCTTTCATGCAAATAAATACTTTGATATTCTTCCTACCCAAAGAAGAAATTAGTGCTATGTTTAAACACTTGTAAAATAAATTGCCCAAAGTGATTTTGGGGGATTTTGGATATGTGATTCTACAATTTTTTCCGCACCAGTACACACCAAAAAATCGGTTTGAGGATTTTATTCTACCTCAAGTTTCCCTACGCTCTAACTATATAGGGTGTGCCATTGGCGCAAAAGTCAGAAAAATTGGTGCAACAGGTTTCTGAAAAACGAGTGAGAACAATGCTTATTCTCGCTTTAATTAGCCTCAGGTCGTGACTTAGGTGCAAGCACCTGTTCAACTTTCTGCGTGTTTCTGCTGAGCATCCACTAACAACCGGCATTTCTTCCCTGCTATTTAGCGGGTGTTCGTGATCAGGATCATCAACACCCTTCACGTTTCTACTCGCAAGGAAAAGGCAATTGAAGTACCACTTGACCTTGTAAATAGCTGATAAACCAGACGTGCGGAAACCAGCTTGGTCAGCTTCAGGTCAAAACAAAGAATTGTTGGCCAGTTTATTTTGAGGTAAGCAACAGCGCAATGGCGCTGGTTTTAGCCAAAGACCTCTACTTTCCGGTTCAATCGCAACTGGCAACCGTTCCTGTTTCTACTGCAGATTTTATCCGAAGACACCGGGAAAGAACCACCTCAATAGGCGGTTGTTACCGATCGTTGGGTTGCCGATTGACAGATAAAATTCAACATCCATTAGTTTAGAATGGACACTCCAATCTGAAACACCAGAAGACAACCGGTAACACACGGCAACAGTTCGTGAGTAGAAACAGGAAGTTTGTCAGAATTAGTTGAATTGGTGCAAGCCAAAAAAAAAGCTTCATGGGAACACATTTGTTTTCATTATCTTACCTTAAGGTCCCTATGGGTAATGCCATTGTCATGAAGGTACTGCAAAAATAAAACAGTAAAATGAAAAATTTAAAAAGGTTGTATAACTGTTTTTATCAAGGAAATTATAAAGGGGAATCAGTGCTTGCCCCCATTTTGATCTGACTGCTGTGTAAATCTGATTGGATGGTGGCCATCTTGGATTGTTGCTCATGGAGGGTGAGATATTGTAACTCCGGCATTTTACAGCTCCGCATGCCACACTTTGAGAGTCTTTAAAACTGATTAGCGGGAAATTTCGCGTACTTTTAGAGTAAGTCGAATAGACGCTACTTGAAACGCAGACATGGTTTGCGCGTGAAACAAAATGCACACACTTTATGTGTGTCAAGCGAAGATTTATGCAATCTGCTTGGATATCGGGCCAAACTCCGAACATATACGTAGGAACAATAACAACAAGATGGTGGTGAGTTCTGCATCTCTACTCTGTAAACCTTGAAGTATGCAACAAGCAGCTGATTAACGAACAAAAACCAATATGGCAATACGGGGAAGAAAATTGGTCCGTATTTCTCGAATCATAACAATGTGCCAAATCTTGCTGAATATTCAAATGAACTTAATGTCAATGTTTGTCCACGTGTTAGGAACAAAATTAGCCCAAAACAATACCAAAATCATGATTAATTCATGTAAAAAAATATTAATACGCAGTGATTTGGTCTTAATCAATCCTAATCAATCATTACTAGTCTCTTATACAATACAAAACCACCAGTTCACAATGTTGTAGAATACAAGAGATATGCTATAGATCTCATAACAGAGTCTGATTGGTTGTTGCATACTTGAAGGTTTATTGAGTATAGTATAAGTTCTTTGGTTTTTATACAGATTCATTACTACTGTAAACACCAATATTTTCACACAAAGTAATTTTCGCTCTCTGGCAATTATGAATCATTTTGTGCATTTGAATATTCGCACTCTTTTTTTTTTTTGACGTGCAGCAGTATACAAAAAGACCATTATCGCAATACATTTATTTTCGAGCTAGATGATTTAAAGGGGCAATTCATGATCCACTTTTCACCCTCAAGGTCACCTCTATCAAAATGGAGTTTTTTAGCTTATAAAAATCCTCAAGTGGTATATGTTACGATCCCCAAACCGTTCTTTCATATGTGCTTGCATTTTTGAGAAAAGTGAGAAAATGTGTTATATTCTAATTATTGTCGGGGCCCCGACAGTAATTACAACACAGTAGTCTATGAGGATTTTCAAAATGCTGAAAAGCTTGTAACTTACAAACGAACAGTCGAAATCAAGTGAAATTTTCAGTATATATTTGTGTTGTACTCTTCTTTTTATTTAGCTAGAAAAGAGGCCACATCAGAATCATGAATTGCACCTTTAAGAATAAAAAGCGCGAAAATAAATGTAGCACGAAAAATACCACTTATGCAGTATTTCCCAACTACATCATCTCCAATCACAGTGAGGTGTAATCAATCAATCAATCAATAATACAAGTACTTGCATAACATGCATACCCCATGAAGGAGTCTATATGTACAGGGGACCCACAGCTTTACGTGACTGTCTGACCACAGAGCAAGTAGAGTAAAGTTTCTTGCCCAAGGAAACAAGGAGGCGAAAACTGCCCGGCCCGGCGTTAAACCCATAATCTCTGTATTACGAGACCCGTGCTCTAACCGATCGGCCACGAAACAAATACTACATGGATAAATATATTATTGGGAAAGAAATTATATGCACTAATTACACAGTATCAATAATAAAGGAGAAATGTGTGTGTTCAAAATTGGTCCCCAATAAAGATGTCCTTTTATATGAAATACTGCCTCCAGTGGGGATTTATAAGGAGAATGTACGGTACAAACTCCCGGGGGGGGGGCATTCAACTTTGAAAGTGGTAGGTATGTCAGGTGCGAAGCGCCGAAATTGGGGGCAGGTGAACTGATTATCTGTAAAAAATGGACCTTTGAAACCAATTTTTGGGGGTCTAGTGAACTGAAATTTTGGCCAAAAATAGCCTCCTGAACTGAAAACTTTGGCATTTCCTGAGCAATTTATGCAGTTAGAGCTAAAATTTTGCAGTTTTTTAAAAAAACGGGGTCAAAAGAACTGAACCACGCTGAAAATGGGGATCTAGTGAGCGCCTGAAAAAGGGGGTCTTGACCGCCGGACATATATATCCTGCCCACATATGTGAGTGCCCCCCCCCCCCGGTACAAACTCTGCATTGACACATCCTTAAAAACTGTTGCCCTTGTCTATATACACACAGCTGTATGGCCCGGCCCTACCTTGCATGCAACTAACATCTGGTAGAACAACATTTTGGCAACGTTCTCTGGGAATTTGCCGCACGAAACAACTTTGTCAAATAGTTCCCCTCCCTCGACTCTGAAATAAAAATAGAAAATATGTCTAACTTATGATGCTCTGAACACTTTTATACAAATAAGACGCACATTTGGTAGAAGAAAATTAAAATAAGAGAACCATTTAACAAATCTATAAAATGTCAAAACAAGAAATGATTTTTCTTTTTTGCAACCTGTGCTTGATTGAAAAAAAATACTTTAGGCAAATCAAACATTTATTGGACAATGTAAACAGAAATTCAGCATGCAGGGCCCATTGATTGTAAATGTAACCCTTACCCTGGATTTTTGTTTTTATTGTCCAATAAATTTTCATTTTGCCTATAATGAAGTTATGACACATACTTTAACATTAACACTTGGATTCAAGTCATCTGTGACTATGACCAAGTGCTTATACTGAACAAGGAGGATCAGCAGGGGCCTCAAGAATCGTGAAGGCTGTGTGGGCTTTGGCTGCACCGCTTTTCTGACATAAAAAAATTCTTAAAAATAATTTAATTTTATTTGATGCATTTCAATATAGTCTTAGCACAAATAATCACAACATAGTACACCTTTTAGTAAAAATTTGTTTTTAGTAGATATTGTCTTCTGGGCTATTTTATAGTTGTTGTTTCCTTATTTTTAATAACTATAGGGGCCACAGGCTGTATGACTTTTACCAAGGGCCGATCTACTTTTATTTTCCTTCCGACGCCCCCGAGGACCGGTACTTTGTAAGAGGGGTTAGGGAACCACCTGGGAAAGGATGGGGTGACCAGTCCCAAATTATAGTGGCTTGAGGCATGATTTGTCATGGTACAAGCCGGGACCATTTTCTTTTTTATGGTCCCAGGTACGAGGTAATTTGGAGGGAATCGCAGCATCTATCATGTGATCAGTCAGTGACCCGATGAAGTCTGGTCAGAATGGGTCATAAATGGCCAGTAAGTATTTTACTTTATAGCGGGACGTTTTCGTGGGATTAACTTTTTCACCATTTTACCAAAGCTCAACATTTCAATGGGTTTAAAATGTGCTTTTTCAAGATTAAATACATTAGGGTCAATATAAAAATATTATTTCCGCAGGGTTTAGAATTCACGATTAGCTGTCTGACCGCAAAAAGCACGAAAATTAAACCCCTGCAATTTTTTTTAAACTATTCAGTATTTAATTTCCACAATAACAAAACTTTCATATCATTGATAAAATTTCATTGTGTAAGGAAGGATCATTAACTATTGCCCACTCAACTCAATATTTAACATAAAACCATCTTAACACTTGTACTGCTTAAGGGGGGTACTAAAAAAAAAATTGGTAGGTATGTGAGATCCGCGATATCCAACATAGGGTCTTTGTTATGTTGGGTCTGTTAGGAAAAGATTTTTGGTCAAAAATAGGGTCTATGGAACTGATTTTTTCCCGAATTGAGGTCGCAGGAACTGCTTTTTTCCCATAAAAATACCACTATTTGAGCTGAAATTTGCTCAAAATTAGGCTTGAAAACATAATAAAACAAACTTTTGAGTCATTTTCTTTGAAAATGAGGTCTTCGGAACTGAAGTAATCTTGAAATGAGCATCTTGGGGAGCAGAAGAGGAGGCTTGAAAAGGGGGTCTTGAGGGTGCCACATACCCATACCTTCCGTCAATGTGAGTACCCCCTCCCCCCTGCTATGCAGTTACCAATTGAAAAAGTTGTTACCAGGACTAAAATGCCCTACAAAACCCCCTCGCATTGCAAGAAAGGTGAACGAAGTGAGAGACAGCATTGTATAAAGGCAAGTTTATTTTGTGAGCAATACTTACAATTCTAGTACTATAAACAGCTTTGTGTCTGTATGGAATACGTCCTCTACCTTAATAATGCAGGGCTGAAATGAAGAAATGACACGTACACTGAATCAGAATCACATGTGCATTGGATTTTTTAAATATTTTATACTCTATATAATTTCAATAGAGTGCGCATTTTCACAAAAGATCTTCTTTTTGGGGCTTGTTCCTGTCACTGAAAGACCTGCTTGTCTAAGGTAATTTGTTGTACTTGGCAGTAGCACTCTGATAATATGAATGACCACCCCCGCTTTTGCAACACTTTGCAACAGATTTGCTGTGCTTGTAGTAAAGCAATCTTAAACATTTTAATTCTAGAGAGCAGTATTTTTCATTGCTAACAATTAATAATGTTCAACATTGAAAGAATAATCCAAAGTGATATGGAGTGTGAGAGTGAAGCATACTGCATTACACTTCATTTGATGAAAAAACAACACCACGGCAGACCTTTCGGTAAAGTCAGTTGATCAAAATTTTTATGCCAACATGAACCACAAAAAATCTGAAAATCTGTTACGATCAGACAAAATTTTTACTCACATTTTTCAACTTAAAATATTGTCCAAAAAAAACAACTGATTTTTTAGTTTTTTTAATCATTTTTTTTGTTTGGAAAAAAATCAGTTTGCAAAATAATTCTGTAGCTTTCAAAACCTTTACTTGTTCCTTACAAACATTTGACATTATAGGTAAAATAAACACAAATGCAGGGTAGGGGTTACATTAACAAACAGTTGGACCCTACTCTTAATTTTTGTTTAAACAGTCCAATTAAGTATTGTTTTGCCTATACTTACATGATGTAAGGATTTGGTGATGTCAACTTCTTGCATAACGGTATTGTGTAAATCCTGGCAAATAAAGAACAACACAAGACTCAGTATAAGTATAGTTAAATGTAGCTAATCTGGAAGGGGGAGATCCGGGGGGTCATTCAGGAAATATGTGTTGTTATCACCGAGCAGAAATCAATGAGAAAGAGTACCTTTTTCACGCAAAGTCGCAGTCAGCCAGGAGCATGAAAAATGTAGCAATTTCATGCATTTTTAGAAATAAAGGTATATTTTTCAGAAGTCATATAGTCACAAGTCAGCGTTTAAAAATATGAATTTCAAAGGCATGGAAATTTAAGTTAGTGTGTTTATTAGATACAATTTTGAGGCTTTTTTGTACTTTTTCTTCTAATCTCTGATGAATAAAAAGTATTTTTTTGGTTTAGAAACAATTAATTGTTTGTGTACCATACAAGCTTGGTATATTAGTGAAAAGGGTAGACTTTTTGAATACATGTCCATGATAAGGGTTCCAAATTACCATTCACTCCTCACCCCCGGGAGGGGGGGGGGAGAGAAAAAATCCATGCATAATTAAAGTAAAAATTGGCAAAATAAACAGACATAATTAAAGATTGCATGCAGCACCTAATTTAGATAAACTAGAAGAACAGCATCAATATTCCTGAAAAGAGAAGTGTACCTATTTTTATCTGATCCACATAAAGCTGGTTTAAAAGTGTCCATAATGCTGGTCGTTCGACCAGCATGATGAAGTCAAAAATTTCAAGTGCGCAAACTCGACCTTGTCGCTCCTAGAAAATTTTGCAGCAAGCACAACAAGTCGATTTATCGATTACCCTGTCTTGATGGTCGCAACGACACATAATTTTGAGTTGGAATAAATTCCAACTTTTCTTACAACAGACCATCGCGGCAATATGCAAATGTTTGATACTACGTTACGACAACTCAAAATTGTAAATGTTTCGTCGTCTGCTGCAACTTGAACTACAAGCTTGACGTCTGCCGCAACGATAGCTAATCTGAAACCACCTTTACACTTCTGGAATCTTTATAATAGAAATCTGTGTATCTTGCATAATGCAAAAAGAATTATAGATGCAGCTTGAAAAGCGGAATGCATGTGAAATAAATTGTTGTGGCCTAATTGTGCTCCAACGCCTAATCTTTAATGGGATGAACTCCTAAGCTGCGAAAGAAGCCCTTCTTACCTTTAGAGTTGTACCACCTATTGAAAACTGTTTAGTTTCGATGATTTTCACAGCAACTCGACGACAGGTATCTTTAACAAACGCTAATTTCACCAACCCGCACGCACCTCTGTGAAAACAACAACATAAATTTCAAACTTTCTGCATCATTTAGTATAGAAACAATTGGGCAAACTTAATTGGCCTAAGTAAGATGCAGCTTTATTCTTTTGTGTATATGAATTCTGTAATTTTATTGGTTAAACTTATTTTACACAAAATCCACATTCATGATTTTCAGGAGTAGAAATTTACAGAATCCATGTTCACTTAAAGCAATACTATAAAGTGTTAAAAATGAAATGCCCCCTGTCACCCATGACTTTTGATATTTTTAGCTTATTGGGTTTGTTTTAGATAGATATTAATACCCTCCAAATGATTTGGCTTAAATATTCTTACTTTTTCTGTTATGGCCAATTGTTGAAATAAATTCGGGATCCCGAATTTAATTCCACATGTATTAGTATAGGAAAGCATGCATGTCATTTTTATCCATTTTTCAGTGGCAAAACAATTTTTTTGACAAAATACACTTGAAAACGCTTTTAGATAGTCACATTCCTTCATTTTATGTTGTTTTTACTATAAATTATTTTTGATCAAAATCTTATAGTTTTGCTTTAAAAGGATAAATTTGTTGACAAGAGTCGTGGAACATGGCACCAGACTCTAGATATAAGCCTGTACGCTGTGAATAATCAGGGTATAACTAACAATATTGCAACACGGAGGCAGCCAACATTGTAATCCTGCGGTATATTTCAGGGGAATACTCAGATGTCAAACTTTCAAATGAAAAACCCAACCAATAATATATGTGCAATTATCATTAACATAAGAGACATGCTTATCTTTAAATTTAATTGAAACCATTAAAACCAAAGTTTGGGAGAAAAAATACAGCATTATTAACTTCACATTTAATATATTGTAACACACTTAGCTTTAATATATAAAACATTTTTGGGGCGCGTTTTCAGTTTTGTTCTTCTTTGGCCGTGCAAGTAGTAATCACAACATATGCAACTTGTATTTTTCGCAAAAAAAGCAAAATATTTTATAATTTTTACGACTATCCAATTTTGTAATATTGTTTTTCTGCATTTGGATGTTACCTGTTCTATTTTTTTTTTAATTCTGAATTGGGGATTTTACATTTACAGTAAAATAAAAGGATATTGGAAACAATTGGGTGGAAAAACAGAGAATACTAAATTATTCCCATATTTATGTTAATCACGTTTTCCGGACAACCAAATATAATATCCTACTTGTCCGGCGGACAAGTACATTTATTTTCTTACTTCAAACGTTGATGTTAAAGATCAGAACTTACCTCCCTAATAATCTAGATAGAATATACTTGTCCTTCATTTCTGCAGGGAGAGATTCCTGCTCAGAGTCCACTGCATTGACAAAAATATATGCTGAAAACAGATGGTAAATCAATATGGTCAGTTTGTAGAAGGGAGAGATTCCTGCTCATAGTCAATCAAGTGCATTTACATACAAGATGGTTTGCGTACCAGTAGTCTTGCCTCTCGCCACCAACTGTATCATTCACCTCAGTTCAAATTTTTGATCATATCAGAATTTGACCTTAAATGACCCCGACCTTAACCTGAACCCACAGGATACATCCTTAGCCACAGGCTATTCAAGGTACAAATTAAACCCATGTGGTATCCAAGGACATAGAGTTATCATAATGACCTTGAAATAATCTCTCATTACCTTGATTGATCCCAATTTTTGATCAATTAATTTAAATGGACTTTTAAACTCTATATTTGAATGACATTGACCATACCCCTCAAGAACACACCCTAGGTCAAGGGCAATTTATGCTGCCAGTTTGGTCCATGTGGGATCAGTGGTCAAATAGTTATTGCGGTGACATTGAAATGATCTTCTTGACCTTGAAAACAACATTTACATCTTGACTGGTCTTGACCAACAAATATCAAAGTGACCATTAAATAACCTTCAGTCTATTTCTGAACTTTTTTGTATTTGACCTTGAAAATACCATTTCGAACTATAATGATCTTTGACCTTGAAAATACCATTTCAAACTATAATGATCTTGACCCCCCCCCCCCCCAAAAAAAAAAATTCACAGTGCAAGTTTACCACGAGACCCTTCATGCCTTTAATTACAGTAGCCCTTACGGTTCAGAAAACATGCTGCGAACAACATTATGCATAAATTACATAAATAAGGTACTAAATATGCATATTTTGCGCTAAAAGTGCACAAGCAAATTGCCAATTCAGCATAAGCCCTACCCATTCACCAAATATCATCAACATAGGGCATACGGTTTCCGAGATTTGCTCCGGACAAGATTTGCGGACGATGGATGGTTTTAAGGAATGGTATGTATCTTTCTGAAAAATTTTCAGTAGAGACAAAAATATAAATGCTAAAAACAAAGGCAGGCAATAAAACAAACTGAATATTGATTAAAGATGCCTACTGCCAGGCAAGCAGAGGAATTCTGCTGTACCAGTGTACAAAACCGTGTGTCATGAGGGAGGGCACATGTAAGCATTTGGCATTTTAATAACTTGCAATATTTTTAAAGGTAGGTATTCCGATCTGAGTGAAAAATTTAACATACTCTTTTTTCATACTTGAATGAAGGGTCATCACATACATAAAGCAATTGTAAAGTTTCCCTCGCATTCCTTGAGCCAAATTATTAAATGCTACAGGCAAAAATGTGTCTGAGCATGGCCCATAGAAACATATAGGACATATAAGATCTGCCCCTTCAGTATCAAGTTTCAAAAAGGGCTTGAAGACCTATATGTTCTAATGCACTTTTGTTTCTGTGAATTTTTGTTTATATTTTCTGTATTTTTATATATATATTTCTTTGTTATGCGCAATGATCATGTTGTTGGAATTGCGCATTATAAGCGCCGGTATTATTATTATTATTATTATTATTATTTATTGTTGTTAACAAAATATTCCAAGTAATTCAGCACTTTTTTGACTATATCTGTTCAATATCACATAATATGGGCACGGAAATTTACAGGGGTTATGAGAAAAATATGCGCTTTCATATGGTATCAAAATCTCAAATTCGATTTTGTGAATGAAAGTGATCGGAACACACACCTTTAATGAAACTTTACAGTGTGAGAGTCAGAGAGTTTCAGAACATTAATTCTTTTAAATAGGATACTTTTGTCAAACTCACACTTTTTGGTCAAATACCAACATTCACCATCATGCTCAGCATTTAATTCTGCTTCCAGAAATGTATACTTTTTATATGGATTTAAAATTGTTTTACCTAGTTTCCCAACGGCATAAATGTACACAATGTACGTACCTTTATTTTTCGGCATAGCCAGAGATATTTCGTCATTATTCATAAGCGGCCGCTTCTTCCCTTTTCCTGTACAAAAATAAGAGAAATCCAATCTTCAATTAGTTAAAATGTGTTATTTAGATGTCATAACCCTCCGCTGGTCTTCGAGGTCTCATTTCCCATACAACTCTAAAATAAGACATCTGTTTACCTGCCAGACTGGCAGTGCCAGTAAAGGATAATCGGTTTTGGCACTTGATTGGCCAGTATCCTGATCGCATGAATATTGATTTGGATCAAAGACATAACGTGCGTGGAACATTGGTGAATTTCTATTAACGCGTATTTCTCTGCGGTGTGGTCATAGACGGGAGTTAGATGAAGGGACAAAATCCTGGGGGGTGGTTACTCAAAAAAAATTTGATAGGCATGTGATATCCGCGATAATAGCGGCCATATCCAACATGGTGTTGCGGAACTGATCAAAAATAATGTCTTAATGTCTATGGAACTGATTTTTTTCCGAATTGAGGTCTCAGGAACTGCTTTTATCCCATAAAAATACAACTATTTGAGTTCAAAATTGCTCAAAATTAGGTTGAAAACTTAATAATAACAGAATACTCTCGAGTCACTTTCTTTGAAAATAGGGGTCTTCGGAAATGAAGTAATCTTGAAATGAGCATCTTGAGGAGAGGAAGAGGCCTGAAAAGTTTGAATCCTGGTCAAAACACATTTTTTTCACCACTCCTTTTTCGAGAGGATAGGCTAGAAGAGAACAAAGTTAGAAAATCTGTTAGGGCTAACCGGTTAAAATGTTAAATTTGAGGGTAGTTCACCATCTTAATGCAAGGAATACTAAATTAATGAAACTAAACCCTAAATTAAACTAACCCTAAACCATAACCCCTAAATTAAATCAGAATGAGTAATAATATACCTCTAATTTCTTACTAAAAATCTTTAAAAATTTGCAACATACCAATTTTCTGGCCATTAACAAACGTTCCATTGGAGCTTAAATCCTCTATGAAACAAAATGTATTGTGGGCGTCTTTCTCCTCCTGCAAGATATAAGTTTTGTGATTATATAAAAAGTATTTTGGGGGTATTGGGCAATACCACATATGTATTCATATACCCTTATCCAACTCAGTATTACATTCTGGAAAATTAATACAATGGTGCAAGTCCGAATAAGTCAAAGAGTTAGCTATGATCCCAAAATACCAGTG